>OMNN01103255.1:7176-24787 GCA_900302755.1 Chromis chromis
AAAATGACTTTGTCTTTTTCCATTTTTCTGATCAGGTACGTTGCATAAAAAGTATTCTATACGTTTTCTTTCGAAATATTGTGACATAAAACTTCATCTGGTTCAAAAATTATGTCTGGTTGGCTTCTGTCTTACCAATTTTCTTTGTTAATGTGCTCAAAGATGTGACTTTTCATGATGGCGTCACATTAAACACCAATAAACAGACATTACTTGATCTACTTGTCTAATATTGCGGATTCTGAATCAATGCCAAGATGAGAAATAACAACATAAATTTCAGGCTTTTATTTTTTAAGGGTTCCTGAGATATTGTGGTTCAAACATAGCTTCAAATTTCAATGTGCAGAAAAATGCACTCAAGGTGGGTCGACGGGCAATTTTCCAGAAAGTACTTGATGCATCTAAAATTTCACAGATACCATTTTGGTCCGTGTACCTTCCGTTCATTCTATTTCCAATTCTGAAATGCAAATCAAAAAACAAATTTAGGGCCATTTTTTCTATTACCATTTCTGAAACAAAAATCAGACAAGTATTTAATGTAAAAAAAAAATAAAAATAAAAATAACTATTGCATTTCTGACTCAAATTTTAGTTTTTGAGGAAAGGCCTTAATTTTCTCTATTTCAAATTTAAATTTTCAATTTTTACGCTTCTCAGTCTGTGGCCCGGAAATAAATAAATAATCGCACGGATTGGTCCGTGTGTCAGGAAGGTCGTGGTGCTAGTCTGGTTTAACTTCAACTTGGTGTCTGGTGTTCAAGATTAACTGGGGATCCGATTGACTGGTGATATTTGCTGCTCCAGATGTTCCGTTCGCAGATTCGTCACGACCAGACCTGCCTGTGTGTGTGAAGATAAAGACACTAAATGAAAAAGACCTCGCCGAAAAACGTAAACACCGCTAGTTAATAAAGTCTATATCATGTCAGTATCATCTACAGACAGCAAAACCAAACGTGCTGGCCAAAATAAAAAAAACAACATATATTTTTCAGTACGGTGAGAGGATTCGAACCGATGTGATCCAGAGGTATAAATATGAGACGAGCTTCTAACTCACTGTACCACCGATGGATACAACAAACATCCCGCTTCACCCGTATAGATCTGTTTCATTCTGCCAGGTGTTCAACACCTGATGATTATCCAGGAAACACGCCCAGATCAACTGGTGATAGTCACAAGTTAACATGGCAGCCTGTCTAATAACATGCCACAAAACTAATTATTGTCTGACCAAACAAAACCCACAACACAGAAGCTTGTCCTCTGTTGTGTTGTGTGTTAGTCTGTGGACATAGATTGGATTCTTCGTGTTTATCTGGGAATGTAAAAATCCATAATAGGAAAACAACTCAAAATCCAATTTTATAGCTATGTTTTAATGGAAATGGCTCTTGTTTGTTTGTTTTAAAATCTGCTACATATATTGAAAAAAGAAAAAAGCCTGTTTTTTTTGTTTTCCGATTTGCGTTTCAGAATTGGAAATCAAATGAACTGAAGGTACACGGACCCATTTTAATTATCTGTTGTTTATGATAAACAAGTTTCAAGCAAATTAAAGTTGGTCAAGCAGAAAGACCTTGAGGATTTTAGATGAAACAACCCATATGTTAACGCAGGAGCACTAGCACAAGAAAGGTGTCCTTAAGGGGTCAATAAAGCATATCGTATTGTATCGTATGTCCAAAGAGCCACCAGCTCAATGTACACATGGGCTAGAGAGTTCTGTTTCCTGATGGAACTGAAACATGAAAAAAGAAAACCTGCAGCTTCACTCCTGTCTGCCCACATGAGCACCAGCACCGTGGGCCGCCCTGCTCTGCTACATCAAGCAGATAAACGCAACCGGTGTCCGACTGATTCCTTCCAGAGCCAAATAAAATCCACCATTCAATACAGAAAAGCCACACTTCTCACACTTTTCAAGTCTTCTAGCCAAGCACGGTCCCTTTGGTTTAAACAGGGTTGGGGGGGAAAAATGAAAAAAGACGTGAAGATCAAATTCTTTTCATCGCTGCACTTAACTACCGAGGCATTTCGTCTAATAATGTGCCAGCAGGAACAAAAGTGCATTCACGCTATCTTCTCACACCTGTGCCTGATAATAAAAAGGACTCAGCTCGGGAGATCCGCGAGCGAAACCATCAGGAACTCGCCATTCACCGGCATATGTCCTCGCTCGGAAAGCCGACAAACAAACTAAATATGGTGTGTGTGTTCCGCAGATAAAGAGAATAAATGGACTCACATCAATGCTAAAGAGGTTCAGATGCTGTACCTCATCTTTGGGAAAAAAATATGTCACCCAGTTAGCTAATGACTCTCTCCAAACTGCAGTGTCTTGAGTTTCATGCTAATCAAACGCTGAATGTTTCAACCCGGAATAAAACTCGTCAAATACATGGACGGTAACAAGACCAGCTGCTACATCCGCGACCGCGTGTCTCCGGCTGAATATTCTGCTGAGCATGACGGTGATTTGATCGGTCACATCAAAGCAGCGGCTTGTGCTCGGCAGGGGGAAAAGAAAGACGTAATGCACTCGACCACTGTCTGTAGTTTCTCCCCTGGGTTCAGAAAAGCAGTGCAAAGGCTAAAACTCAGCCGTGGCCCCTGGGTTACAAAACATGACATGAAATATGAGTGTGAACAGGGCCGTGTCTTGGAGAGGCGCTGGGGATACGGCGCTTTAAGTACAGTACACTGAGTCAAATCATCAAGGAGGGGGGTTACTGCTCCTGAACACACCACCGTCTTATCATAACAAATGACCTTCTCGGGTTTTTTTTTTTTTTTTTTTTTGGTGTGTGCCCGGAGGCCGAAGGAAACGCTGAGAAAATGAAGGCCCTTGAGAGTAAGGGGGGAAGACACACAGCATTATAGATCCACATTACAACCCCCGCTATCACATCCAGTTTTATTTACAATGCCAGAGTGCCCAGTGGCTAAAGCAGATTTTTATTTTTTATTTTTTGTACTGATGGGAATAAACCCCAAACTAATCAATTTTCCCCCTGAACGCCTCATCCTTGCAGTCAGTGGCCATAGATATCCAATGTGGTTGCATGTTCGCAGATCAAAGGGATGACGTCGAGGCAAGGGCGAATCAAAGACACACGATTCAAAGCAATTTCTTCTTCCCCAAGGTGCTCCTAGGTCACCAGGGACACACACACACACACACATATATATTTTTTTTTCACACATGTTGCTTTGGAAAACTATTTTTCAGGTTGAGAAATGGCCCGGAAAGCGACAGAAATCAGAGGTCAGACAGATTCCCATCTCCTCTTTCTCGCTATCTCGCCGGCTCCCTCCACTTCGCCAGCCCTCATACCAAAATAAGATAGTCATCTCGACGGCGGAAGCTTCGCCTTTCTATTGACGGCTGCCTGATGTGCGCATTATCATGTCCGATCTGGGCTTTGACAGGCCGACAAGGGAGAGGCTTGTATTACAAGGGGAATCAATGGCACTGGGCCATATCCCTATCAATAGGCTGCCACAACTCTTTTTGCTCTCACTGTGACAGATAAGCTTTATTTGATACAAAAACATAGAAGTATGTTAAGAATAACGCACAGTGGCGATTCTAGTTAAACATGTTTAATCTTCATTAGTAATCTTGACAAAGTGCGAGCAAACAGGAGCAGTGCAAGGAAAAGAAGCCTGGAAGTCGTGCTGTCCTTCAATATGTGGGATAAATTACAGCAAAATGAGCTTCAGAACCAACCTGTAGGGCCACAAAGCCACTTGCTAAATGATTCCCAAGATCAAATATTGATATTTCCAATGAGCACTCTCGGTGGGCCTTTCTTTCGTGGCCTCCTGTCGTCAGCACTTTTTTCTTTCTTTCCAGGTTTATGGAGAAATGGAGCCAAGGCGGGAGAGGAGTGCAGGAGGGAAACAGCTGGAAAGGTAAAAAAAAAAAAACAAACCCAAAGAAAATGCATTTAATTTGTTCACCGTCACCGCGCTGTGTTGGTTTCAGCAGAATGGGTTATGTGCCGAGTATTTCTCTTTTTCTCAAGGACCTGCCTTTGTACACAGAGCTGTGAGGGTTGCTGGCTCACAGCAAACTCTAATTGCCCCGAGGCCATAGGCAGCCACTTTCAAACAGGGTCATTCATCTTCCCATGGAAAAGGAAATGGTCTTTGGCCCTGATCCTTAATCACCCCCCTGCCGCAGCATACAAGGTCATCAGGGAAGCCCTGTGACAAACACACTCACACACATGCATGCATGTACGCCAACACAGGAGCACAACAGCAGAAAGACTGAGCTTGTTGTACGGTTCGGTCACGTGCCAAAGGGACGAACACGTGAGGTGAGCAGACAAGAGATGTGGAGGAAAAATTTCTCCTCTCTATGCAAGCCCATACCGTCCTCAGGTGAAATTGTAGCAGCGATTACAGGTCTGAGTTACGGTTTGTGTTACCATTTGTGGTTCTCCCTTCAAAGAGGAAGTGAGGAATTCGTGTGGATGTGGTGCTGAGCCACGCTGAAAGCTGTGACCAAAGAAAAAAGCCGAGAGGAGATGAGAGCACACGCGGGGAGGTGGAGGAGAAGAGGGAGGTCAGGACAGGACAAAAATGGGAAAGGGTCCATTTTGTCCAAGACACTGGTGCTCGAAAGAAAATTCAGGAAGCAGAACACAAGTTTAGACACCATACAGGGTGCTGCAGAATGCTAGATTACTTAAATGTGGTTGTTTTTACATAAAACTAGCCATATTTCCATATACTTTTTAAGCAAATTTGAAAAAGTAAAAAAGATTTTTTTTTAAAGAAAATGCGAATAGGCTTTTTTCCATTTACTGATTTAATACAAATAAATTTAGCTGTGTAGTTTTGTCAGAAGGTGGCGATAAAGGCTATGTTACACATTTCTGTAATAAACAAGAAGACTAGAAGAAGAAGGAAACAAAACCTCTAAAAAGAAGAAGGAACTAACAAAATTTTGGGTGTATTCAAGAGAAAAATGGAGAAAAGTCTTCAGGAAATCTTCTCAAAATCAGAAAAGTTGTCATTATTCTGCCGTGACAGTTGGTATTATTCCATGTTTGTTGTCTGACGATGAAGAAAGTTAAATGTTTACTTATTCATAAAAAATGTGTTTTCATCTCCCATGAAAGGCATCAACTCCCCTCAAAATATTCAAAAACCACCTTGAGCAAGCATAAAAACTTTATTCTGTTGTTGTTGCTACAGTAAATAGGGTAAGGTGATTTTCAGGACATGTTTTTTAATGGAATACTTCAAAAATGTGCATAAAATTGAATTATGGAAACAGTTTCTGTATTAAAAAGCAGGTTGGCGTGACTCAAACAGCCTTTTTCCCCTGAGTTCCTCCATTACAGTCATGACTGCTGTAATTAAATCCGAATAAAACTGCATCTCATTTCATTCTACTTAAATTCCTAGTTTGAAAATACTAGTTAGAATACTGTAGTTGTTGATTTGCTTAAATTTCAAGTGGGACTGCAACTACTGTTGTTCTTCTGCCTTTCAATTCCGTGATTATTCAGTGATTGTTTGGTTCATAAACTTGCAGAAAATGGTGAGAAATTCTCCTCACATCATCATCATCATTTCCTAGAAAACCGGGCTGACATATTTCAACTTTTTTTTGTTGTTTTATCTGATTAGTGGTCAAAAAAACAGAGGAGAAACATCAAATATTCACATCAGCAAGGCTAGATCCAGTCTTTAGGGCATTCTCGTGACAACCAAACCAGTTGTGTCACAATTGTTGCCAAATAATTAACTTCCTGAATTTTAAGTCCACATTGCTCACCCTCGGCTGGAATCCAAGATGATATGATTATGAAGCAGCCCTGCAGTGAGATAATTGAACAGAGGAGCAAACACATCTGTATTTGTGTCAGATTCCTTGCTCACTGTTGTGAATTTAAGTCTGGAGCTGCCAAATGTTCTCGGTTTTCATCCCATTGATTCATTTTTCCCGTTATTATTTCAGTCTTCATACATATATACATTTTTATGTTTTATACTCGCTGCACCGCGACTCCGAACATCGCCGGTCTCTGCTCTGTCTTCATTGTGAATTTATGTGATCTGTGTTTGATGTTCTCCCGAGATCTGGGCTATAAAGTCATGAATATACATATTTAACCAGGCTGGAATTCATCTGAACACATTGGTTCTGTGGTTGACTTGTAGAACAATTTATTACTGGATCAGCTTGTTTGGCTCAATTAATCCAAGCTTTTCTAATTCAGTTTGACACAAAAGGTTTTCTACTCTTGTCTCATTATTATTATATGTCATCAACAGCACATTTAGCTGTTGTTTTTAATGTTTTAAGATATGCTACATATTTAATCAGGCTCAAATTCATCTGAACACATGTGGTTGACTTGTGGAACAATTTAATTCTGGATTAGTTTGTTTGGCTCAATTAATCCAGGCTTTTCTAATTCCTTCCTTCAGGATTGCGTTTTTACTGTTTTAGATCTGGGCTAAAAAGTCATGAATATACATATTTAACCAGGCTGGAATTCATCTAAACACATTGGTTCTGTGGTTGGCTCATGGAAAAATTTAGATCTAGATCGACTTGTTTGGCTCAATTAATCCAAGCTTTTCTAATTCCTTTGACAGAACAGGTTTTTCTACTTGTATCTCCATATCATGCTACATATTTAACTAGCCTGGAATTCATCTGAACACATTAGTTCTGTGGTTGACTCGTGGAACAATTTAATTCTGGATTAGTTTGTTTGGCTCAATTAATCCAGGCTTTTCTAATTCCTTCGATACTAAAAAGTTTTTCTACTGTTATCTCATTATTATTATACTATTACTAACAGAATAATTAGCTGTTGTTTTTAATGTTTTAAGATATGCTTTTTTGATAAAGGGCTTCATAAATAAACCTCAGTTGACCTCACTAATTGCAACAATACAATCAATAGGTAAGACGATACGTTCAGAAGGCAGAGCTATTGGCTTTCTATTGAGAACGTGTGAAGCCTGAAACAAGTATCTGAAATCGGACCTTCCTCTTTCTCCTTGCGGGCCAAATTTTGATCTCCCTTTTCATTCCATTTCAATATTACTGTGTTTCTCACAGTCAAAGGCTATTATGACTTCCAGGCTGTAATAACCAAATCGATGTAGGCGTTACGTAATGCCTGATGCTGGCGGCTTTAACGTGTCCCATATTAGCCGGCGGTCCCATTTGGGTTCAGTTCCTAATGAGCACAAACCAAATTAAGCATTCGATTTAGCCTCTTTTTAGAAGATGAAAGTTGAAACATAATCGCTAACCAATGGAGAAATAACTTAAAATATACCGTTTCGCCTCCCACTGTAGCTCGGCTTGCTTACACACATGTAACCGCTCATGCGTGCGCGCAGACACACATCTGTCCACGCAATTATCCTCCTCTCGTTTGCCATTAAAAGCAACAGGTTTCGGTGTCGTTTTTGCTGCGGCTCTCGGCGGACGCTGAGGGGAAACATTACTGGGCTTCGCTAACAGCTCAGCAGTGGAATGGAGCTGAACACATTACTGCTGTGGAACATCAAAGGGTTTGTCTGTGTGATACATATTTAATTAAAATCCTACCGACTCGTGTAGACACATGGTGCATTCTGTGGATACAGTAGCGCATGCAGAGATCTGTGAATATCCCCACAAAGATGTAGCCTCTGTCCTTTTTTATCACACACGCAGACATAACATCACACACTCTGGCGGCAAATGTATTCACAGTGCAGCAGCGTGCGGAGATTTATTACTCCTGCTGTGGAATAAGTCACCTTATGGGCTATTTATAGAGCCTCAAATACACCTGAAGAAACCTCCACCTACAGAAGGAGTTTCAGTTCATCAGGTGTTGTGCTAATGTGTCAGTTAACTGGAATAATTACTGTATTTTCAATAAATATCTATTTGACATTTAACCTATCTTAATGCAAAGGCAGGATGCAGTGTAAAGAAGCTAGCTTTCATGAAAACTTCCTCAGGCTGATTCAAAGTAGCTCACAAAGGCTTAAAGGAAATAAATGCTGGCAACAGAAGTTCAACTTTTTTTTCTAATAGTTTTGTTCCCAGAACCGTTGTGCTGGAAAAAAAGTTAATTAAACACCACTAAGAGTGTGGGGGGATCTCACAGCAACCTCGCAACTTTTTTTTTTGAAATGGCTTGGCACAGGATTTAATACTGACTGTTCCACTTTGATAATCCATGTAAGTCTACTGGCATGTGCTCGGGGACAGATGACATCTGCACCGCGAGGAGGCGAATCTGGATTGGAGATGTCTCGAATAACATTCTAGACTTTTTTTTTTCCTTTTTTAATCCACAATTATAATTGGAAAGGCTGGTTAATTGTATCGGTGATTTGCATGGTTTTAAGTGGCGTTTCCAGGCTGCCAGTCTCGCTTCATTGCTCCAGTTGTAAGTTGGAGCTTTTTAGCATCGTGTTATAACCAGTCAGCCATTTCTGGAGGCGACCCAGTGTGAGATGAGCCTGGATACCACCACCAGCATGTGCTGATGTCCTGCTCAGAGACTAACTGCATCATGTGTGTGTGTGTTTGGCTTGCCTCTTGGTGTGCGAGTGCCCCGCCGTGACAGTGGCAGCCGACAAGACAGGTTTACACACAATCGCACGTGCACATACACAAGCGTTCCCGGAGGATCTAGATAAGCTGTGTTGTGAGGCGTGGGGGACATCCATTACAAAAAACCCCCGTGGTCCAAAACCCCTGGAGCTAGCTGCTGGTTCTCACACACTGAGAGACAAACTACCACCGAACACACACATGATCAACACGGTCACACAGAGAATGGAAACGGCCTCTATGTGCATATTCTCTCGCGCAACCAAGTGACATGAAAAATTCATAAATCACAACCGGATGTTGCACACAAACTCCAGGAGAAGACAGACAATCCATGACAGCGCTGGAATGAGTTTGTCATGTTGATGGCGGAGCGGTGGAAGGAGGGAGGGGGTAATATTTGGCAGCAAACACTGAAAAATCCTCCCAATTCTCCAACAGTGGATGTGACAGCAACAAGGCTAACTGATTCGAGTGCACGTGTGTGTGCGCGAGGATATATGCAAATCGCGGCCGCTTAATTTGGTGGCGCACGTTGCAGATGTGTGAGACAAAGATTAAGAGATCCTCGTACAAACTGTCTGCACGCATGTGTGTGTCTTACTCATTTAATGAGCCACACACACCAGCAGGGTCTCCCATCAGTCTGCTGTCTCCTAATTGGACCTACTGAGCAGCTCGCGGACCTCCAGCATTCATCTCCAAGAATTCATCGGGAGCTGGGATGCCTGGCAGGGCAGCGAGACAAAGAAGCAGAGAGAGGGATACTGACAAAGCAGGGAGAAAAAAACATAAAACAAGAAGTAAAGGAATAAAGAAAGCATCCTGAGGAATACCTGCCGACTAGTTTGACCTTAACACAATTACTGGCAGGTCCAGCCGCCTGTTTGTGAGGGAAGGTGATCACACAGACTAACTAACTGGAAAAGAAAAAGACGACTGACAGCAGGTGGAGGAGTGGAGCGCATCTGCCGGCTCACACACCTGCACACCAACACGCTCATCAAACATCATCAAGCAGACGACCACGTGGAGGCGCGCAGCACGCCGCACAGCGTTTTCCTCACTGGCTCTTGAAGAGAGAATAAATCAGTGATTATCATATATCCCCAGGCATTAAGCAGCATCCCTGATGTACTTTGCAGAAGAGAAGCGGGTTGAGGAAAACAGCGAGAGCACATAGGAGGGAGAGTGGACGCCACGGCAGCTGGATCTGGAAACCTGGTTCATGACCTTTGCTGTAAACTTTTCTCCCACTATCTATCAAAACACCTTGACGAACCCAGAAATCACCATTCAGTGCAATGTTATTGTCATCGTGGCATGTGAATCCAAGTGCATCGATACAGCATTATTTGCCGCTTCTCAGCAGAAAAAAAAAAACCCAATTAAACTACAAACAATTTACCTCTCATTTTCCCGTCTCCTGAGCACCAGGCCAGTTGAAGATGATGGACGCGAGCAATTTCTTTAACACGGCAACCATGCAAATCACTTTCAGTGTCTCTCCCTCAGCTGCTTTCCCCCACGGTACTCTAGATTGCAGCCTCCTGTCCTAATTGTTCCCAAACATCTCACGCCAGCAGCGCGAGTTAATTGAGAACGAGAGACGTTGATCTCCCATGATAGAGAGCCTTGCATAAATGAGTATTCCCAAAATGGCTATCCACATCAAATTGGCAAGCGTAAAATCCATTCTTTGGTCCAACTACGATTCTGCAGAGCTGAAGGGGCTTAGTTAGCCACTTATCAAGCTCTACCTGGTTCTGGTTTGCCATCATTTTTCCACTTCTCTAAATTATGCCCTATATTCTCACATTGCACTCTGGGAGCTTTCAAGTATTCTAGGTTACTAGAATGAACAAATGTAAGGGAGACATTTATATCACCTGGACTGATACTCAACGGGATTGAAGAGAAAATGGGGTTGATGAATGAACTTGCCACGAAGAACTTGCAACGTGGGAGAGATGAGGAGGGCTGCTTGCAAAGTTTTACATGTTGTTTCTACAGTAACAGTATGTTTTAACACTGCAAAGTCTATCTCTAACCTAGAATGAAGTCAAAACTTTTGATTGTTTAACCCTCTGAATCCTAAAAGGTTTGAAATGCATGTTATATTCATCAAAAAAATCACCTAAATACCACCATTTATCAGAGGCAGAAACCATGAAAACAGAATCATTAGATCCTTGAACTTAAAATGCATGACTTTTGGTTTCATGGGGAAAATTAACTAAATTTAAGCTTGAAGTTATGATATGTCATCAAAATCACTTAATTCTACATGTCTAATTTAAAAACTTGCCAAAAACAAATGGTGTGTGCTAACCAGATTCTGTAAAAAACTAAAAATTCTCCTCTCCTCAGCACAACTGAAAAGCCATTAGTGACTCAGCTCCAACTACCAGTTACTTCATGAAAGTTCACGGACTTTTCAGTTGAACTGCAGGTTGTGTGGTTAGGAGATAAGTATACAAATTAAAAATGTTAAGTTATAAAGTATCTATAGGTTGGAGTGGAAACTTTTGTCCAGTATTGGTAGCACCTGTGGACACTTGGAAAGATGTTCCACACGTTGATTCTAGGTTCTATCAATTTTTAGAAAAATAAATAATCAAATAAATTCAACTTTTGTTTGTCTTTTTTTAAAAGATTTATGGCATTATAACTTACCGCTACACAAAAGACATGTCTGAGTTCTTTCTACTTCTAGCCATGGTTGTAATGTATCCATAGAGGTGCAAGATTTTATATTGCAGTGAAAAATGAGCTTACTGTGAGTAAAAATGTGAGAGGAAAAAACTAACAAACAAACAAAAACGCCCAGAAACTGCAACATGTGATGCAGGTGTCCTTGAACAAGTCACAAAATAAATTACAAAGGTCAAGAAACTATCATTATTTTTTTGAATCAATGCAGCTGAACAAACATGTGTCTGTTATTTCATGCATTCTTCCACCTTGTCAAGTGCAGATGTCTACAAAACCCCAAAATGCAACCGCCAAAATTTCGGGTGTTCCAAAAGCTAATGTAGCTTTGGGCCACCAGAATCAAGAAGACATGAAGTTTAGACTGCAGACGTCTGGTTAACACCACAACCCTGGATCTTTGGCAGCAGTGGACGCAAATAACAACACCTAAAGCACATTTTGAGCAGCTCCCTCTGTACCCATTTATGTAACTTTATGTTTCCACACGTGTAGCAGCACTCAACAACACCTATAAACAGACGCGACCTGATGTGCAAAATCAGTGTTGTTCCTCGTTAAGGGGAGATTATCCACCATCCCTTTACTGGCTTTTCATGCTGCAGGCTACTAGTAGAATTTTAATTATGTGTTGCATAACTTCCAGAATAATTGTCAAGCCATTTCTATTTCTGCACAAACCACTTATGAACACTGGAGCTCAGACAGCCAACAGAACTAATGTCAGACACGGTGCAGACAGGGACACTAAAATTCTGCCTAAAGACAACAAATTTATAACATAATTAAATTATTTTTGTTTAAATATGGTAATTGCGGCATTATCCCTTCTGAAGACCTTATTCACTTACCAAAAAAGCTAAAGATCTAATTAATATTTATGATGACAATATGGAGAATTGTAAAGGTTTTTCTTTTGCAGAAAGAGGTTTGATCTTATTTTACTGCCTGAATGGCCCTATCTTATACACCAGTGCAACAAGTATCCTCCCATTATGCTAGCATGTCTGTGCATGGCTTTACATAATGTGGTGGAAAGGGATGAGGGCAGGCAGCTAAAGCTAACAGGGTTAGCATTAGTCACCCTCGTCTGCGGCACATGATCAAAGAAATGTTCCGGCTGCTAAATGGATAAAAACGCCGAATGATGACTGGGGTTAAATCTTCAGAAGATACGCTGGTTTTTACACCAAGATAGCTGGTGAGTGGTGTTGACATATCTAATGCCAGGTCTCAGATCATTTGTTATAGTCATGAAGAGACACATGTGACGTGGTGAAAACCCATTAAATTTGCTGTTGCAGCTGTATGGTTGATGAACCTTCTGCAGCTGAAAACCTCTTGAGACAAAAACATCTGATTGTTATCTTTAATCTGACAAAGAGGCCAGACTATTGTGTTTATTTCAAAATTAAAGCAGGGACTGGAATTAGTGTACTGCATACAAACTTACAGTTTGAATTCATTTGCATATACAATATTTCCTGTATTGCATAGGTATATTGACTTATTTGAAGACTCCCCTAATGAAAATAAAGTTTCTCACCTTGTTAACATGTCCATAAAGGTGTTTTTATATGATAGAAGACATATCATGAGCGAAATAAACATGTTCACCTTAATGCTGCAGTGTGCCAATGACAGTCTCAAAAACTTGGATTCAGAATTCTGGGGTTTTGTACATATTTATACATGTTCAAGTAGCAGCCACTAAAGGTATTCCTAGACATCTGGAAAACCAGAGTCTGCACATTTGTATTAATGCTCCCAAGAACATACAAAGACCATTTATTTTCGAAAAGCCACCATTTTCAGGAGCATTAATACTAGTCTGCAGACTATTTTTCCAGATGATGACATATACACCGATTAGCCACAAATTATGACCACTGACAGGTGAAGTGAATAACAGTGATCATATTGGTACTATGTGGTGTTCATGCAAATGCCAATCCCAAATGTCACTACTACCCCCACAGGAAAATGCACCCCACCACATGGCAAAAACATCAAACAATCAGGAACATCTTGAGGAACATGACAATCACCCAAGATGTCACCTCCAAACTTCCTAGACCCCATTCTGATCAAGCATCAACAGGATGCAGTGGAACAAGTTGGATTGACAGAGGCCCCACTGCACAAGCCAGCGTACCCAAAGGATCCACTAACAACGTCCTGGTTCCAGACCCCATAGGACACCCTGAGAGGTCCTCTTGTCCATGCCCAATGGTTCAGAGCATTTTTGATATGACATAATTTACTCAAATTTAACAGCTCTTTAATATATTTTTGTTTGTTTGTTTTACTTTATTGCCAAGACATTGAGTTTGTTGACATGCAGGCTCAACATGTGCACAGAAGGATGAACAAGGAATACTGAAAAGGAAGATTTGGTTGCCAAAAAAGACATCCAGCGTCTTTTATAGGGATGTCAATGATTAATCGTTCATCGATTTATTGCCATTAATAATTTAACTGATGTATTTACCAATAAGGCAGAAGACGAAGGATATGCATGCCTGGAAAATTTGTTGTACATTAGCTGTAGTAGCTGGTTGCCTCTTATGACTTAATGAGATGGAAGAGTGCAGTTTGTTTGTGTTTAATACTGTAGCGCCCCGACGAAGCAGTCACTCAGATTACGTCTATATTGGCAAGCACAGAGCATTGTTGGAGTTTAACTAGCAACTGGTCACCATGACAAAGACCTCCGTTGTATGGAAACAATTCTCCAACAGAACGGATGATGTTGACCAAAAACAGGTACTCTTTCAGCAGAGTCTCGCTATTGTTGCCATCACACGAAGCAACACAACTAATTTGTTTTGACTGTTTAAATCAGCACCCCAAAGATTTGTATAATGAGTGCAGAACCAGATCCGAATGCCACCCAAAGTATAAAACTATGTTGGATGCCTTTGTCAGTATGACAGCATATGAGACAGCTTTTATCCAGATTTTCAATGCAGATGCACTCCCCTACAAAATGACTTCAATCATTCTAAAATGATTAATTCTTTCCAAATAGACTTTTTTCAAGTCATCTGGTGAAAATTACTGTTTTTTTTCATATCACAGTATATATTGCAGAAAAACAAAACGTCATTGTTTTCCAATGTCGCGCAGGCCTAATACATTTGAATCTGTCGACCAGGACATGTTTTATTTCAATACATTCCGGTTTTCCTGAGAGCAAATGTTCTGCATTACATTGTGTATTTAAGTCCTCGAGTCGTGTGTGTTCTTGCTTTGTTCCTCTTGGGTCGCTTGTTGTTGCTCTTTTACAGAGGTCAAGGGTTTGTGCGAAAAGGTCCGACAGCAGGGTCTGGAATGTGCCGCATGATTTCATAAGCATACGCTTGCATTGGTGCAGCAGTTTGCTCTTGTCATTTTACATGTCTACACGAGCTCTCAAGAGAATAAAATACAGTACGCTCGTATAAGTAAATACATTTCATCATGGTACGAGCCTAATCACTCACACACACATTCACACAAACTGTAACACGGTGGAACTGAGCGGATAGAAACGCTGAGGCACACACTTCCCCGCAGAGTCTGTTAGCTCCATGACATGTTTTCCAACTCAGCGGCATCTTCCTCAGGCCTCTAATAAAACAGAGATCAAAGAAAACCAAGCAGACCTGTCATCACACACACACACAGACAATCACAGTCACGTCATTTTAGTTGCTTTTATGTGTGTCCGGGTGCATGTGCATGATCGTATGTTCACATGAGTCGCTGTCCTGTCTTTTCATTCCTGTGCGCTCCTATTGAGATGTATAGACCCGCCAGAATAATGTGTATTGTTTAGTCTGTTGATGACCATTTAATAGTGTTTGTCTGCCTGTAAAGTGTCGACATAATTGTGGGATTACCAGGTGATTTACAACGGATGTGTCCATTCTGCCCTTGAAGATAATAAACTATGTTAGCTGAGCTGTAGTTCATGGGGCTCATTGGATTTCTAGCTGAAGCCTAAGATTAATCAAGCCTCTCATCACTTTAGGATATTTTCTTAGTTAAGGTATAAGGCGTAATTACAGTTTATCAAAACAGCTCGTGTTTCCCCGATACAGACATGCAGTCAACTGTAAGGAACTTTTTCAGCACTTTATTCCCCTGGGATCACTTGTCCAAAGTCATAAGTGAAACACAGACATATCTAGCTAATGACAAATCTTCTGTCGGATTTATGGAGCCTGTAATGTTAACACATCAGGCCCCTGCTACACTCTGTGTGACAGAACAGTGTGCGCGCGCGTGTTCGCTAGTGTGCGACTGTTTTTCTTTGCATCTGAAGAGCCTGCAGCTGGGAGTCATCTCCTCTTGATGTGTCCCCCTGAACCCCCTCCTCTCTCCTTGAGTAAGCCCCAAGTACAGTAATAAGTGGGCCGTGAAACCCAAGCAGCCTGTGTGGATCTGAGGCTCAGGCTTTAATAAAGGCCAGCTAAAGGAGATGAGCAGGGTTCATTTGCTCTCCGAAAACATTGTGTGTTTGTCCAGCGATTCGTTGTCATAAATACACTCCCTTCCTCGCTCATATGGAAGAACGCTGAGAACTCTCTGACTCTGGCCTACACAGATCCAAGTTATCTTTTTTGAGAAGTGTCTTCTTGGAATAGTGTGCCCTCTATTTCCTGAGCCTTTTTTTCTTAAGCTTCTCAGTGGTGCTTATCAGAAACCAGTAGTCTGAACTCAAAGCAGGTTCTGGGTGGTTTTTGTGCTCCCGTCACATTTTTCCTTTTCACTGCAATATAAAGTCCTGCACCTGTATGGAAACAGCACAGTAATGGCTAAAAGTACAGAGAATTCAAAAATGTCTTTGTGCAGGATAACAAATATGCAATAAATCATTGAATAGGAAGATTCATCCATCCATTATCTATACACCGCTTAATCCTCTGTAGGGTCGCAGGGGGCTGGAGCCTATCCCAGCTGACTCGGGCGAAGGTAGGAGACACCCTGGACAGGTCGCCAGTCTATCACCGGGCTACACATGGAGACAAACAACCAAGCACACTCTCATTCAGACCTACGGACAATTTAGAATAATCAATTAACCTCAGCTGTCACGGGAGGTCAGAGAACCCAGGCGCAGATACAGAACAGGCAGAGACAGATGGAGAATTGCACCAGGATTTATTTAACAGATAGAACCGAAAACCAGCACAGGATGAAATATAACCAAAACTGACTAACAAATTCAAACTCGGAATACATGAGAAACTAAACCAAGGAGCTGAATATAACAAACTGGTGGGTAACTGAAGGAGGGAAAAGGTGAAACTAAGACTAACCAAACTACATAAAAAAAAGAGCAAAGCTACAAAACCTACTAAAACTCAAACCTACTACGGAGGAGGGAACCAAGGGAAACTGATCGGAATAACTCAACTACACTAAAAAAACGGGGACAAAGAGAACAGCCTAAAACCAATACAGATAGATCAAACTAAACTGAGGGAGGAGAACAGAACGGGGAAACCAGACTCTACAGAAAACAGACAATACTACAAAAACTAAACAATAACTCAAACTAGCAAGCAAAGCAGGTTCAAAGGAAAACTGACACAAATCAACTTAAACTGGACAAACCAAACGGGGCTTCTCACAGGACTAGAAAACTAAAACAGAGGTGCAGGCCGGCTGAGGGAAGACAGACGAAAGATAGGCTGGCTGGGGTAGGATCCGGGCAGTGAGAGTGTTGCGGTGGCAGAGGCTCGGGGAAGGCAGGCGAAAGACAAGAGCGGGACCGGCAGGGAAAAGGCGTTGTATCATCTTATGGTCTGGCAGAGTGTGACTGACTGAACTGGGTTTTTATTGAGTGAGGTGATTAGTGACAGGTGAGTAGCTCTTCGCAGCTGCCTCCAATCACAGGAATCAAGGAACAGACAGAGCTGGGGTGAAGGAGAGGGAGAGGGAGAGGCAGGCAGGGCTGAATGAGAGGGAGAGAGAGAAGGAAAGGAAGAAAGAAAGAAATAAAGAGGGAAACAGGCCAGGCTGAAGTGGGTGAGGTCTGTTCGAATACCACCGCAGTGAACGACTATTCGAATATTCGATTATTAGGGTACAGCCCTAGAGAGAAGTAAGATATATTATTTTTCTTCTTTTTTTTTTTTTAGAAATAGGTTACGTTATCTTTAAAAAAAAAAAAAAAAAAAAAAAAAGTCACTGGTTGTTGATTCATTTGTTCAACGTCAGACGTCAAGTCACTACGTAGGTACGGGGCACAGAACGAGGAAGATATGGTAACAGTAGAGGATGCACCGAGCGGTTTTAAATCAC
>OMNN01103257.1:4156-15029 GCA_900302755.1 Chromis chromis
CTCAGGGTGTCCTATGGGGTCTGGCACTAGGACCAGGGCAGTGGATCCTTTGGGTACTCTGGCTTGTGCAGTGGGGCCTCTGTCAATCCAACTTTTTCCACTGCATCCTGTTGATGCTTGATCAGAATGGGGTCTAGGAAGTTTGGAGGTCAAATCAACATCTTGGGCCATTGTCATGTTCCTCAAGATGTTCCTGATTGGTTGATGTTGTTGCCATGTGGTGGGGTGCATTTTCCTGGGTTAGGGTTAGGGTTAGGTTTGGGTTAGGATTAGGGTTAGGGGGTAGGCCAGTGACATTTGTGATTTTCCATTTGCATGAGGGAGTGTTCTTGTTCTGGGACCATGTTTATTTGGGTGTCTAAGTCTCATCAACACGGATGTTAAACTCCAGCGCACGAATTGAGGTCCGAGGGCCAGCTGCAGCTCATGGTGCCTAGGGCGAGACTTAAAACCAGGGGGGACAGGGCTTTCTCTGTGGTCGGCCCCAGACTTTGGAACGCCCTCCTCCTCCACGTCCGAACAGCCCCCACGGTGGAGTGTTTTAAGTCTCGTCTTAAGACCCATTTTTATTCCATGGCTTTTTAACTTTGTGTGAGTTTTGTGGTCCTCTGTGTCTTTTATTTATTTTACTACGTTTATCTGTTTGATTTTATTGTTTTATTTATAGCATTGTTTTAGATTTATGCACTTATTTGATTATTTATTGCTTATTGTTATATGGAAATGTTTGTTTTATAGTTTTTTTTTTATGATTCTATGTACAGCACTTGGGAGACGTTTTTGTTGTTTAAATGTGCTATACAAATAAAGTGGATTGGACTGATTGGATTGAAACAGTCAATTTATAGTATGTAAATCAATAAAACTGAGTTGTTTCATTGTATATTCACCTCATTTGCAGGGACTATAGTCAAGTTAACTGAACATCTAAGCATAATACGGGCATATATGTAAAGATAATGCATGCAATTTGAAGTGATTTAGTACGAAATGTACAAAGAAAGCAATGGAACTGTGCATACAAAGCCCTTAGCAGAGGTCTATCAAGGAAATACACGCAAGACAAAGCACAATTTCACCATCCACACACACACAAATACACGATGTAAGCCTCAGTTACCATAGAGACAGGGCACTCTGGACATATTGAGGATTTATTAAAAAAGCCTCCCTGGCAGTATTATTCCCTGTACACCCTGAGAGCAGAGACTGTCACCACGCTGCAGGAGGCACCACTGTTAGGAGAAACAACGCTCGGCATCCTGCTCCTCTTCTCACTTCACACATGTCACGGAGCTAATGATCAACTTTAAGCAGAGCGCTCAGCATCCATGGCAGCCGTATCATTACGGGGGTTACAGGGGCTAGCAGTGGCGCTAGTGGAAGTAGCCTCGGTGCTGATGGTGTGCTTCCTCTGAGGGTTTGGGTACGGAGTCTGAGCTAACAGAGTGACCGACGTGTCTCGGTCCTGTAATTGGACGGTAGACTGAGTAAACACCAGAGCTGTCGAGTGTAAACAGCTGCTACAGGGCAGCAGGAGTCAACAGATGCTGACCGGCACTGACACTCGGTTGTTTTAAAGGAGAATTCTGTGTTTTTTTCCCCCATCCAAGCCTCAGCTTCATAGTTTAAGACAGTCCTAGCAGCTTACTGTACACACCTGCTGTCACTGGGTCACAACATTCAGTTCATCCTTGGAGCTAGACGTTGTGAGGCTTCTTCAGTTCTACCTGACTGATGGAGACTCTCAGATGTAAAAAACTGAAGAAACCTTTCGGATGAGAGGTGAAACATCTTCAAGAACCTAAAAGAAAAGTCCAGTTGCTTTTTACTAAGCTCCTGGGATTGCCTGGATGACTTAGAATCTACACAGGCAATATTCAGTACAACTTTACAAAGGCCTAAAGCACACTTTCATTTGTTGTGCACATCCTGGTTTAAGTCTACCTCCTGCCGGCCTGTTTCTGTTGATTTGTGTCTGGTCATTGGATGTTACTGCTCCAGAGATGCCCTACTAGCACCGTGTGAGCCCTCAGCATCGACATTCCACTACGTGCAATAGAAGTGCAATATGAAGTACAGCAACTTTTCTTGCTGCTTGATGCAAAAGGACGCCTTGCACAGGTCTTGTTTTCATAAACTAATCTACATGAGAAGTCTGTCTGACAGAATATAATTCACTCTCATTTAAAGGTTCTTGGATGCTTTTTTAAACTTTATTCACAAGTTCACAAGACACAGAGTTAGCTCAGAATCAGAATATTTTTTATTGTGTAGTGTCTTTTGTTTTTTATAACAGGAATTTGACATGGTGTTTTGGTGCATAACAGTAAACACTGACTGGAGAAAAATTTAAATTAAAGAAGGATAAGAAGATTTTATATTGCTGGTCAATAGACAGTAAGGGCTCCAAGACAAATGTTAACATGCTGGCTGCTAAGGTGCACAGCAAAATGAGCAGGAACAGCTAAGAAACACTGCAGCAACCAATAACGTAATAAAGTTTTTGAGCCAATAACGTACACAATACTCTTCAGTTTGTTTACATTTGTAAATGAGTGTTCATGTTCTATGTTAGATATTGGAGTTAAGTGCCATTATAGAGCCAGTCCAGTTATTTAAATACAGTTTTAAGTCAGGACTGAATCGATTTTCCTTGAGAAATGTTTTAATGAAATGTTTTCCCAAGACAAAAATGTGGTAAATTCATGTGACAATGCAACATCCAACAGAGACACTGACATGAAATGATGAATTTATATATCTAAGCAAATAAACAATATTCTAAATAAAGATTTTGTACAACAAATAATTCTCAAATTGGCTCTTAAACCAGGAGAGTGAAAGCTACATGGGATGTATCCTTGATGAATGAATATGACCACTATACCATCCACTAGACCTATTTTTGATGAGCAAACTGCACAAAAACTGCAAAAACATATTTTATTTCCAAGAAATTCAGTCCTGTTGATGTATTATTACATTATCGGCTGCAGTTATTACATGTTCAAAGGATTTTTTTAATGCTAGGCCTTTGACATAATAACTTATTACATTATTGGCAACATGTTATTATGTAATTGGTCGTTATTACGTTATTGGTTGCTACAAACACCGAGAAGGAAGGTTTGAGGCTGCAGCTGTTGTATTGAAATATTTCAGCAGTTTTTTGTCTGCAGTGTTGAACAACTGTTTCCACTACTTGCCACTAATTTGTTTGACCTTTTAAATCAGCGCCACAGAGCTCTACATACAGAGTGTAAAGCCAGATCTGAATGCTATCCCAAGGAAAAAAGTACTTTGGATGTATTTACCAGTGTTACACCATATTAAAAAGGGTCCAAAGAGTTTATTTACAATTATTTTTTGCATTTTCTATGCAGATGAACTCGCCTACAACATCATTATTTTTTTCCAAAAAGAGTTTTCCCAAGTAATCTTGCGAAAATTCCTGTATTTTTTGTGTTGCAATGCCAGTTTCTTCCGATGTCATGCAGCCCTACTAAACTCTGCAAGTTCCAATGTGCAGATGTTCAGTCAGCAGATCTGACCTGTTCGTGGGTGTTCTTATTAGCAGCTGCTGTGCCAGTGATTGCAGACTACAAGGTAACCTCCCTGCTTCCTGCTCTACCTGCACCACTGTTTTGGGTATTAGATTAGAGACACCTGAGATTTGATAACTTTAAATATGTGAGCAACTTGTCAGAAATGATATATGGTGCATGGCCTGGAGCCAGCGCCGCCTGAGGGGTCAGTTTTAAGGGAAAGTCCATTCAGCACAGGTACAAAGACGCTGGAGATTTCAAGTTTGGAAACTAATTAAAGACCACCAAGTATTGGAGACAGACAGGATTAACTAAAAAATGAAAATGTCTCTGTGCTCGGAGACCAAGGGAGTAAGAATCCAAGCTCAAGAGACACGAGGAGAAAGAAAGATAAAAGCAGAGGTGATGGATGATGGGTGGATGGTCGGAGCAGCAGTGTCAAGACTCCTCATTCCAGGAAGCGAAATCAGTTTCCCCCTGGTTTCCCCGAGGCTGTTCCACATGAGAGCACCGACTCCCCCGCCGCCTGCAGAGGACGGGCCGAGCTGAGCCCGTGACATTTTCCTCTGTAAGCGCGAGAGACGGGAAAGAGAACGACGTGATGTCCATTATTTCATCTCCGCAGTACAAAGAGCGTCTCCCTCCCAGCGAGAACATAAGTTAGGGGTTACACAGGGAAGCTGAGGATGGCTGCATGTCAGGAAGGAGCTTAAGAAATAGGAAGTGGGAACAGGGGTAAGATAAAAGGCTGTCATTCCCTTTACTGGAAAGATCAAATATGACTTATAGAGGACATGAGAAAGATGATGAAATAGGGCGACGAAAGGGAAATGTGGAGACACACGGAGACAAAGGGAAAGCAGACAGAATTAATGCGACTGCCGGTACCCATTTGTAAAGTCTTCAAGTCACCTGAGAATTTCCTTGCGACCCCCACTTTCACTCCATCGACTCTTCCCCCCCGCCACCCTGCCTCTGCTCAGATTCGCTCATCATGTTGCACACTTTCACCTTTGAAGTTGCCTTGCATGCTGAATCTTTTTATAAGCATTGCCAGGGGTCCCAGCCAGGCAGCCAGAACATGCAGAATGGGACAGGGAAAAGAGGGGGGACTGATTTATATTCAAGATCACACAGACGCTGTACCTCAAGCGGAGCTAAAATTGAAGAGGAACGCCTCAAAAAAAAACCAATCAGGAGGACTGGCAGAGGGGGAAAAACTGGCAGAGCCCCGCTGATTCTGGCCAACATGGGACACCACATTCATGTTTGTGCCGGCATATGCAGAAATGGAAGAAAATCCCACACAAACACACAGCCTGCAGCCTAAATGTGTGGGTGGATGAGCAGGGGCGGCACACCGGGGACAGATTAAAGCCCTTCCAGGCAAAGGTAGCGCTCTAATGAAATTAGCGTTGGTGTTCAATCAGCTTTGTCTGCAGAAATGAGAACACAAAGTCCCTCATTCCCTCCACTACTGTAAAAGCAGACGATTTTGAAAAGTTCAGGAACATTACAGGGAAATGGACAAATGCAGTGACATTTTCAACCTTATGCCAGCAAAGTCTGTCAGTGTGCTCATTTGAAGGTAAACCTCATATTAGAGTTAGTGAAATTAACCATCTGAACTCTAACACCCAAAAAATTACAACATTTGTCAAAGCTAGACACTAAAAACAGAAAGAATTACAACTTTTCAAGGTCCTTTAATTACTGATGTGATGGAAAATGTGCTTCAAAATTTGACATTTCATCAAAGTCACTATATTCTATTAGCTCACTGAGTTAAGGCGATACCACATGGGCTCAGTCCCCTAGTAGTGGTCATGAGTTCGAGTCCGGCTCAAGACCATTTGCTGCGTGTCACTCTCCTCTCCACCGCCACTTTCACTCTGTCTCTCTAATAATAAAAATGGAAAAACTCTCCCCCCAAAAATGCATAAAAATATATATACAGTCAAGCCCGAAATGGTAAATTTGCATGCCACTTTTTGTTCAAATGTAAATAAAAGCTGAGAAATATTTTTTCCACAATGATGCCTCTTGTACATCGTCTTATTATCTTCTGGGAGACACCTGTGTCATTTCCACTTCAAACTTGACTGTATATATTTGCCAAAAATGAAATGAATTATTTAAAAACACAAAAAATTCTGCACTCCTTGTTGCAATTCTGAAGCCATGAGTGAGGGACTGTTTGGCTGAACTGCAGGCTGTGTTTCCACAAACAAATAAAAAGATATAACTAAATATCTATAGCATGTAGAGTCAACATTGTTTTCCAATACTGGTAACAGCTGTGGGCACTAGGAAAATATTTGACATGTTTTTTCAGGTTTTATCAATTCTTGTACAACGAATAATCAAAGAAATTAAACTTACATTTTTCATTGTTTGTGATTTATTGCATTATAAATTTGCTATACTGCAAAAACAAACACATTTCTGAGTTCTATCTCCTTCTAGCCATGGTTGCTCTGTTTCCATAGAGGCACAGGACTTTATATTGTAGTGAAAGGTGAGTCCACAGTGAGAGGAGCAAGAATAACTGCCCCCTGGAGTTCAGATTGTTAATGCTTTAAAGTCTGCTGGAATTAAATGATGTGCAGCAATCTAGTCGAGATAAGCAGACTTTATCTCAGCAGGAAATAAAAACACTTCAAACAAGGGACCAAATTGCCAAAATCAATAAAAATCAGTCAACCTTTACTCTTTCCTGTATTGTAAGTCAACGTTAAGATAAAAGACTCTTTCCATAATGTTTGCTGCTTGATGCTAGGCTTGCTTATTAAACTTCTTTGTCAACTTGACAAACAGGCATCATATGATTGTGGAATCAGCATGAAAGTCAGTAAAGCTGCAGACTCACAAATACGTAAATACGAAGAATAAGCCAGTTCTTCCTCTCATTTCTTTTGCACTTGAAATGGAACAAGCTATATAAATAAAATTCCTCTCATTGGTGGTGACAGTACAGTGAAGGCATCAGCGTCACATTAAAAGGCAGCGAGGTGGGACTTCAAGGTGATCTCTACCTCGCCTCCATCTCTGAATTATGCATTTATTCAATTTCCATTTCTTCAGTTCTTTCATTTCCTCTCTTCATCAGGGGTTTCGGTCTCAAGACTTCAACCACAGGGGGAGGAATGGGCTCGTTACAACGCCCAGATGATGTCCAGACATTAAGGTTTGGACACAAAAGAATGAGCTTTTCTCTCTTTTCTGACTTGTCTTGAGTCTCAGAGAGAAACAAAAAAGACAAAGCCTTCAAAGACCGTCCATCGCTTTGGCTTCTCACTTGCTCTTTTCACATGATTCTGACCCCCTCCCACCCCTGGGATTTCTTCCTTTCCCACGGGGGTGATGGCGGTACCCTGGGACACATAATTAAATCTGCATCCAGTGGAGCAGCATCACTCAGCACATTACAGTGACACAAAAAAACACAAGTCAAAACACGCAGACGCTGTACGCGAATACAAAAGACGGGCCAAATTAGCTCTTGTTAAGTAACAACCGAGGTGGCCGAGTTCTCAAATCCCATCAAAAAGACAGCGGCTGTCAGTTATGCTGGGGGAATAAAAGCTTCCCTGGAGTGAAACGAATCCCTTTGAGCTCATACAGTAGCTTCAAAACCACACAGCGGCCAGTGATGTGACAGAAAACCAGCAAAGATCTGTAGCAAAAAATGCAAATCGCAGCTTACCAGACTGTCCTTCAGGCCTGCTGGGGAGGAAATGTAATGAGGAGATAAAGGATCTTAACCCTAAAGCACCTTCCTGGTTTAATCGGTGACTTCACTGTTTATATTGAAACTTAGAAAACCGACCAATCAGAAGCAGCCACTGAGGTGAACTTGGACCTTCAAATCCGGACCTGTGCACGGCAGTATCCTGTTAAACCGTCAACTCAAAGTGCGACAGAAGTTGAACATTAACAACCAGGATGACTGAGGTTGGATGACATCATGCAATAAAACCAACACAGTAACTGGCAGCAAAACAAAGTGAAACTAAAAAACCGGCTGCTGCTAAATCAGCTCTCTGACCTTGATTCAACATTTTTAACTTTACGTTTTTTACTACAGTGACTTTCCAGGTAATGTGCATTAGACAGGATTGGAAAAACAGGCAGTCTCTGAATACGATGAGGAATTACTTGAACTGCTAACAGCACAGATGTCTTGAACTACTGGATCCAGTTTTCATTTCCAAATGAAAGCAGATATTGACTCATTTCCATTAATCTCATGTCTAAATGTGCACCCGGCTTATTTTTCTGTAAAAGCCGCAGCAGCAGTCTTACTAGGTTGGACCTAGCGGGAGTTCGGAGCAAGACTTTTTCCACATTTTAGAACCAATGTTGGTTCAAAAAGCATCACACCATTCTCGTTCACTTTGCTCTAAAATTTCACACCTATTACAAACTGAAATGTCCAAAAACAGAAAGCTTTATTGCATCTGTAACAGGTCAAACTGATGAGACCAACTATAATAAATGCAATCCAAGTTTTGACGAACAGCAGGTGAAGTTTAGTTTGTTGCTTCCAGTCGTTTGAAGGTGCCTTTCCTCTGAGTTTATTGACTACCTGTAGCATCAGACAGGAGCAGTAACCTCATGAGCGTCTCCAAAGAGAGAGAGTTTCGCACATTTATACTTAAAAATTATAAATTATTCCCAGTATTAAGATGGAATTGATCAGGATCTACCACCTCGAACATGGCATTGTTGAATTGTGCATGAACAGCAGGCCACTTTTGGTACATTTTACATCATTTCTACACATATTATGCTTTCCGTGTGTCATTTTACTGGCGTCTACATGACACATGAGACGGGGTCATTCATGGCAACTACATGGCGTGCAACGAAACACCAAACACAAAAAAATGCTTCCCACCAACAAGAAAAGTGATTTGGCGAGTTAAAAGCACGCTTTTTTATGATACCAGGCTGCAAACTCAGACAGGTGAGCCGTCACAGAGCAACATTTTTGGTGTTTAGGAAATCAGAAATGAAGTAGGATATTAGTTATTTGAACAGTTTGATAAGTTAGAGTTAGTGTTTTGTTTTTAAATATTATTATTACACTGTGGCTCTCCATCCCTGCAGTAGGTGTGTCTGAATAAAGCTGTGGGGAACTTATTGATGAAGCCAGCATTGCTATTTACCCCATGTCTTAAAAATAATCAGGCATGTTTTCATTTGCAGAAAATAACACCATAAATATAAGCAGGTCGATAGGTCGGAGTGTCGCTCTAAATTAAAATTCACATCCTTTTTATTCAGACTCTAAATTGGCTTTAGAAACGTTATGTACTTCTGTATGCACTTTGATATGGTTATAGTTTCTTTAAAGCATATTGATAAAAGTTGTATACTTGCATTACTTATCTTTCAGGCAACTTCAAAGGTTAAGTGCATCAAAGAGATGCAAAAGACATCACAGAAATTAGTCGAACAAATCCGAACTGACTGATTCATGATATGTGTAGGTCTATAATCCATCCATCCATCCATCCATTACCTGTACACCGCTTAATCCTCTGTAGGGTCGGGGGGGGCTGGAGCCTATCCCAGCTGACTTGGGCGAAGGCAGGGGACACCCTGGACAGATCACCAGTCCATCACAGGGCTACACATAGACAGACAACCAACTACACTCTCATTCTCACCTACAGACAATTTAGAATCATCAGTTAACCTCAGCATGTTTTTGGACTGTGGGAGGAAGCTGGAGTACCTGGTGAAAACCCACGCTGCACAGGGAGAACATGCAAACTCCACACAGAAAGATCCCAGGCGTCCTAACCGGGACGCGAACCGGGGATCTTCTAGCTGTGAGGCGACGGTGCTAACCACTGAGCCACCGTGCAGCCCTGGTCTATAATGCAAGTAGTAATTTTACTTATGCTTCTGTGACTTGCACCATGTGGTAGTAAGATAGCAGGTGAAGAAAAGTGAGAAAAGGCATATTTAGAGTCTTAATCACGAGTAGTCACAACCCACCGTCCTCATCACATCCTGCTCTTTTCTGTTCTCTCTGCTGTGCAAATTGTTCTCTTCAAGTTCAACAAGTTTTCCTTTGAAGTTTTAAATGTCAAAGGAATATTTTATCCATCAGCATAAATAGCATAAAAGCATAAACAGCATATGCAGCCTTACTTTACCTACATTTTGCAGAATAAACTGCCAACAGCTGTTTATCATCACTGTTTGTATATGAGCAGCATTAGAGCAGCTCTGTCTCCAAAAATGACCTTATAATACAAATCAAAAATCTCCTGTAAAACTACTGGCAGCTGTGGTCACCAGTATTTTACTGTATTTTCACAGTGTTACTATTGTAATCTACAGAAAGACTTAACTACTTTATAATCTGCAGTAGAATAAAAGCTTTAGAGAATAATACTGACTTTCTGACGTGTATTAAACTTGAACTTTAACTGTAGTTACCTGTAATTTACAACATTCTCTGATACAGAAAATACAGAAACGCTGCGGTGAATTGTGGACATAAACTAGAAATACCAATGTGTCTTTAATGTTTCAGATTATCCAAGCCTGTTCAATATTCAAAAATGCACCTAAAACAATAAAGGATAAAGAATAGGGAAATGTTATTTATATGAAGGCAGTAGTGTATTCAATATATTGTAGAAACCAAGGAAAATTCATTTAACTTAATGTTTAAAAAAAAAGTCTTACTTTTACTTTTACTGTTGTGAGAGCATCAAGCTTTCTAAACCCTTGTGCGAAAATATTTTGTTCAATTTACACTGTTGAACAAAATATTACACTGTTGAGCCATTTGTTAATGGTTATTTGTGTTTTGGACACCAATAAAGCATCAGATTTGACTATTTTAACCATATTTTGGAAAAACCCTAATTTGGCTGTATTTTATAGTCATTTTTTTTACAGTGTGTGCTAAATTTTTCAAGACTTAATCAAGTAGTTTTTGTCCCTCGATCAGCCACAACACTATGACCACTGACAGGCAAATGGAAATACCAAATGTCACTGGCCTACCCCCACAGGAAAATGCACCCCACCACATGGCAACAACCTCAACCAATCAGGAACATCTTGAGGAACATGACAATGGCCCAAGATGTTGATTTGACCTCCAAACTTCCTAGACCCCATTCTGATCAAGCATCAACAGGATGCAGTGGAACAAGTTGGATTGACAGAGGCCCCACTGCACAAGCCAGAGTACCCAAAGGATCCACTGCCAACATCCTGGTGCCAGACCCCATAGGACACCCTGAGAGGTCCTCTGGTCCATGCCCAATGGTTCAGAGCATTTTTGACCACATAAG
>OMNN01103260.1:0-10674 GCA_900302755.1 Chromis chromis
GTATTGACACGATATTGGCTGTAAAGTGCAATGACATTTCCATTACGGTCATTACGGTAATTTCATTCGTGCCCCTCCAGGAATCCACTAGATGAAGTTACCGTAAAATTACCGTAATGACTCTATATTGGCTGTAAAGTGCAACGACATTTCCATTACGGTCATTACGGTAATTTCATTTGTGCCCCCCCAGGAATCCGCTGGATGAAATTACCGTAAAATTACCGTATTGACACGATATTGGCTGTAAAGTGCAATGACATTTCCATTACGGTCATTACGGTAATTTCATTCGTGCCCCTCCAGGAATCCACTAGATGAAGTTACCGTAAAATTACCGTATTGACACGACATTGGCTGTAAAGTGCAATGACATTTCCATTACGGTCATTACGATAATTTCATCCGTGCCCCCCCAGGAATCCACTAGATGAAGTTACCGTAAAATTACCGTAATGACTCTGTATTGGCTGTAAAGCGCAACGACATTTCCATTACGGTCATTACGATAATTTCATTCGTGCCCTCCCCAGGAATCCGCTGGATGAAATTACCATAAAATTACCGTAACTCTTATAATAGGCAGTAAATCGTAAATAACTGCCAGATATTGAAAGTTTCTTCTGAAAAAAATGGGCACCAGCACTCACAGGACATTTTCTGACCGTTTTGTAATCAAAATAAGAAAAAAAAAACAGGTGGACATTTTGAGGCTCAGGTCTTAAAGGGTTAATATCCTTATAAACTGAATATTTTGAGGTTTTGAGCTGAATTAATATTACAAATTTGAAGAATCTCATTGGGCTGTTGATTCATATCGAGGATACATGTCAGGCACACTGTTGTCCAGCATTGTTCAGTGAAATGAATTCATTTTGCCTCTTTTATTAAATATTTCAGTGTCTGTAGGGAAGGAGGTTATGCTGAGATTACACTTCTCTTAACTTTGCTGAGAGAAACTAAATGTCTAGCAGAGCCCTTTTGTGCCCTGATTTTCCTGCTAATTACAGTCATGTATTAACAACGACGGCGTTTATTACATTTTTAATGGTGCCAGAAAACATCTTCCTGCTCGGAGTCACGCCGAATCCCAGGCTTCAGGTTCATCTGGGTTCACAGTTATGACAAATCGTCTTTGTGTTTTGGGAGCTTGGCGGATGTTCCTTGTGTTACTGGATCTCCAGCTGCATGGAGCTGGAAGGGATTTCTGCAGCGTGGTCTTGTTGCTTCTGCTCTATTTCAGACTGACCTCCTTCCATCTTGAATCTGTGTCAGTGGCCCTTCTGTTCAGCCAAGAGTGCCGTGACTCCGGCCAGTCGAGGGCGTTGTGGGGGTGCACCATTATTGTGACTGGAAAAACAATTTGCTCATGTCCGCGCTGTAAAACGTGTTTTCTCTGTTATGTTATACTAAAGATAATAACTTGTAAAATCCCAGAAAAAAAACTATTAATACATGTTAACCCAGAAAAAAATGTCCAAAACTGCATTATATCTTTGCCAATTTTTTTTCTTCTATTTTACAAATACAAATTCATTCTTCTACAACATTGGACTTTAAACTTATACTATTTTTCCTGTATTTAAATCAGCAAAAAATTTAATTTTACAGATATTTGCTGTTGTTTGAAAGAAAAATTATGTATTTTAAGGACTGAAAATAATAGTTTATAATTTAAAAAAAAAAAAAAAATAAAAATATTTTCCTTATTTTGTTAAATTACACATAATATCTATTAAAATTGCTGAAAATAAGTATTTATTTACCTTTTGCTAGCAAAAAAAAAAGAAAAGAAAAAATAGGCCAAAACTGTACATAATGCCCACATAAAAAAAAATCAGTTTTAACAAAGTTGTTTACAATGTGTGACTGTAAAATTGTGCAGTTTTTGTATTTAAATCAGCTAAAAATGTAATTATTTTACAGATATTTGCCATTATTTTTTATTTTATTATTATTATTATTTACATATTTTAAACATTACAGTATTCCACTCTTTTTAACCTATTTTTTCTGGCACCCTTTTTTGCAAGTTTTTTATTTATTTATTTATTTTTTACGGTGCAGCTGGTCTCCATCACCGTCTTATCTTTATGCTGCATTTATTTATTATTAATTTATGCCGTCTCTCTTGTGTTGTATTGCATATGTTTGCCCAGGTGGGAACATAAAGAACTCCTCATGCATCCTGCATCCTGCTTGGCATTGGTTTAATGACCTCTCCTAGTGATTTGTGCATCAGATCCATTAAACTCATGCTCTGCTACCATCTCCCCCCACCCATTCTAGTTTATTCTGCTATTTTAATTCTCATCCGTGAGCTTGATTTAATGACGGAGAAAGCTCAGTGGCGCTGGGCTGCAGGCCTTTTCACTCACTTGTTAGGGGCCGTCAGTGAGCTCTGCGCGCTCCAGGTAATGAAAATGACGGGGATTACGGCAGCAGTGTGCAGTTTGATGGCAGCGTGTCTTAATCAGGGATTGGCCCACATTCACCCGCTCAATCCCCGGACGGCAAGGTGTCGCACCTGGAGGCTTAGAGCATCCAATTGGTGTCATCCTGATGTGAAGGAGCGCAAACAGATCTAATGATACGCAGGGCAATATGATTTTTTAATCACAGCGTCGTCGCCCTCCTGCCGAGAAAGCACGGCACCATTAGCTGGGAAAGCTTTTATCTTTTTTTTAAATGAGACCAGATGAAGGGCTTTTGCCATTTGGAGCCTCGAAGCTCACCAGGCTCCAAAGCATGTAGGGCAGCTGCAGGAAGGTCGCTGCACAGCAAACACAAAGGCAGCAGATAAACAAGTCTTTAGGGCAGACCTCAGGAGATGGTGTGTGTGTTTGTGTGTGAGAGCAGCTTTTTTTTACCTTGATAACGATGCAGATGCAGCAGTCAAGGTTCTGGATCCGCAGGGTTCTGTAGTCAGTCCACTGGAGTTCTTTTAATCCTTGCAGCAAATGCAAAATGGCAGAGGGTGAATATAGTGCTCTGTGTCAGACACAGCTCATATGGAGGAAAACATCACATATATTATATACATTAAGACCAAGTGTGTTCACATTTTACCAGACCAGATCATCGACTGTGTATAAAGATGGATGACGTGTCACCTCTTCACTCTCAATGCAAAAGTGAAGCCAAAATATCACAGAAATGGGCGCTTTGGGCCACCTTGTGCTACTTGTGCTTACTACTACTATAAATCACATGACTTACTAAAGCAAATGTCTTCTGTGCAGTATGACAGTTTTATTGCCATAAATCATAAAAAAGAGAAACAAAAACACATTTAAAAACTTGGAATCAATATGAACAGCATGCCTACAGGTGTTACACTTACTTACTTACTTACATAATATAGTTATTATACTGCTTTCATTTTTAATATGGTTTCATGCTTGTCTCCTCTCTGCTCTGTGTCAACACATCCTGCAGTTCACCCGAATAATCTGTGAATTTTTTGTCACGTGACTGTAACTAATGGCTTCACAGTTGTGTTGAGAAGCACAGATTTTGTCTGATTAAAGTACATGGTTTATTTAGATTTTTTTTTTAAACATGTAAAATAAAGTGCTTTTGATGAAGTGTCCAAATTTTAAGCTTAGATTTGGTTAGGTGTTCTGATGGCTCTTCACAGGTGAGTCGTTCAAGGACCGTCGGAAAGTTGAAAATGCAACAATTTTTCTTGGTTTTACAGTTTCTGGCTCTGATAAATGGTGTCAGCGGGTTTTGGGGTTGAAAGTAATAAACGATGATCGATCACAAAAATAACACTTGTTGTAATGTTCAATAGAAAAACAACCAACTAGTGTAATTTGGTGATTTAAAAAAATAACATAATTTTCAGCCATAGCTGTCAATCATGGCGACTTACACTCTTTTAATAGCATCAAAAGACTAATCAAGAACAGACTCATGAGAAATATGAACTTTTGAACCAACGTCAATGTGATAAAAAGTACTTAATGTGACGGAAACCATATTTGGGATTTTAGTTTTTTCAGATTTATGATTTTAAAAGCCATCGGGCTGATCGAGTAACATGGATTCACTTCTATCACGTCATCTATCGTCTTCTGTCTTTTCTCACAGTCTGCAGTCGGGACTACCTGTTTGAAAGTCAAAAACAGCAACAGGAGGTCACAGAAGAGTTTTACTTAGTTTATATGGTGCTGCATCAGATGTGTCTCTTTGTATGCTCTATATCTGGGAAGTTAATTCATGATTTGTGCAAATGGAGATTAATCCTTGATGAAATGCTTTCAGTTGCAGAGATGATGTCACCCCTTTTGTGGCTGTTGTATTGAAGGAGGCGACTCTCTGCAGGAGCCCTGGCTGTCCCTCTCATTTCATTTTAATGAATAGCAAGACGTTTCACACACTGCACACACAAAGAGTCCCTGAAAAGCAGAGTGCTGCATACCGAACACTGTGCTAATCTGCTTCTGTCAGACATCCTGAGAGGTGACAAAGACCCGGACCTGCACGCACAACCGGCAAGAGCACCAACAGTTTATTAAGTGCGATGAAATCCAATAGCCAAACCTCAGAGCTGCCGCTCTGCTCAATTCCTCTCTTTCAGATCCGCCATCCGGTGGTGCCACCGGTTGAGCATACTGTGCCGCAGACATTGAATCAGCACTATGGCAACATCTTGAGCCCTAAATGATGGACGACCTGTAGTAAATTGGCATTAGTATTCCTTGCACGGCCCATGGCGAGGCAGGGGAGTTGGAATACAAGAGCTGGGCCAGTGAGAGCAGGATCACACTCACTGAGCACATTTTTAACGCTGATAATCCCAGCCTTTGGTCTTACTTCACAGTGCCGGTGTATAAAATCGCTCACAACTTGGCATTTGTTTATTTAGCAGATTGAATTATGGTTATGAAGGCCGAGCATCTGATCTTAATGCTTTATGTTCGTAGATATCAGATGTCTTCCAGGGGAAAATCCACTTTGGAGAAGGGCTCCAATTTGCGACAGGTTTCATCATGTGTATTTTCAGGAAAATCTAGAAACACTGAACCGTAGTGTAGCTAACAACAGGCTGCAGGAGTCTGTCGATTAGCTTCATCTGTTCATCTTCAGCCCTTTCTGACCCCGCAGGGTGGAAGTTAAACCTCGGCTACAACGTGACTCCACGCGAGGCGGCTGGTTATGCCCTGTGAAACGGACTATAATTCTGTAGTTAACATAAAAAGTCAGACTAATGTTCCTGTTGGATTAACCGTGCTGTAAAGCAGAGCTGTCAGATGTACTGCAGCACAGGCCGGCGTAATTCGACGGGACAGCAGAGCAGCTATTCTCCTCCTCTCTGCTCTGATCAGTCCCTTTTTTTGTTGCTTTCATGTCATGGTAAAGGAATAATTTGATGTTTTGGGAAACGCTCTTATTCGCTTTCTGTTTGGAACTTTTGATGAGAAGATTGGGCCAGTTTGCTTAGCTTAGCATAAAGACTAAAAACAAGGAGAAACAGTTGTTTGTCTCAGGAGAAACAAACAAAATGCCTTTGCCAACACATTATATCATGTTTGTTTAAACTGGACAGAAACTGATGATATGGGGGGATGTGCTCCTGGAACAGTAACTTCTGGCATCTCTCAGAGCCACGAAATAGTCTGACCTGTACCAGCTAGTTGTTTTTATACAAAAGCTATTGTATGAATTAAACAAATGCTATATGACCTAATTAATTACTGAGCTGTAGAGGTGCTCGGCTCATTCACTTGTTCCATCAATTTACAGTCTTCATGCTAAGCTAAGTTCGGCTTTTAGTTTGATTCCAAATCAGAGTTGCATAAAACACTTCTTAGAAATTATAGCCAGCTATTATCAATATTACTACTGAGAACCTTCACAGACATCCTGTTTTCACAGTTATTTACTATAAATGGTGAATACATCAATATAATGGTGAATAATCAGACTGTTTAATTCCTCCCCTTTCTGCAGGGGGGATATATAGTGAACGGAGTCATTCAGATGATGTGCAATACTGGACTTACAATAACATGTGCAATCCTTACCTTGTGCAATAACCACACTAGTCACTTTTACAATTACTGTACTTATTGTATTAAGGCACTATTCTTCTCCTCGTTTTTGTACTTGAATTCTTATCTTTATTTTATTTTACTTTTATTTTTTGGATTACTACTAACACTCTGTAATTTTTCAGTAACCCTTTGTGTACTTTAACTGTACTCTGGCAAAACAATTTCCTTCGGGATAAATAAAGCTGATCTTTATCTTTATCTTTATAAACAAAAAACAACAACAAAAACCTGCCTTTAAACCCACTTTTGGGTTTTGGGGATTAGAGGGTTAACGTTAAAAACGCTTTGTGGACATGTTGAAATAACTCCACAAAGCAGACATTCTACACATCGCGAAGCTCTAACTGACTGATCGTCTCTCGTCTTAATGCTAAGCAAAGCTAAGCTAACCAGCAGGCTGGTTTGTGGTATTCCTTAAGACGCTCTGTCTGACCACGTCAGAAATCTGATGTGTTTATAGTATGTAAATATAACTCCACACTTGGATGGTTGAGCCCAGATTGTTTGAAATGCTTCCCCCCTTTCACGAGTTCATGAAGTGGAAACATTACAAAAGCTTCACGTTTTTAAAACCAGATTAATCTGTGTCAGGTTTTCTCATTAGGGCTGCAGCGTGTTCGTGTCACGTTTTACATTCAGAATAGATTCCTAATTGGCAGTTTCCTCAGCACATAATAGCTGCATTGCTCCGATCTCACAGTCCGTCTGTCAGCTGTGTTTTCAGACTACGCTGGATAGAGATTTGCTGTTTTTTAAAAGCTTGCCCTCCAGTCGAAGGCAGCATGTGAGGAAATGTCCTCTGGGGCTTAGATGTTTTGCTCGTGGCTGTGCGTCATTTGTCAGCAGACTCACAGATAACCTGCATTTGGCCTTATTTTACGACTCCGCTCCTGATACATAAAATGAGCTTTACGCAGAGTGGAATCTGGGTTTGACAGGACAAATAGAAAGTTATGACTAAACTGATTTCACTGGTTAATGTCGTGTCTCTGCAACGTCTCACCCGATGACCCAGCTGCTCCCTCAAGAGGAAAGCGGCTGGGTCGTTTCCAGGTGTGTCAACATCAGCCCGTGCAACAAGTTTATCACCCAGTGGGTCAGGAAATGGGATAAGGTTATTGATAGAAGTGGGAATTTCTTCTGCACAGCTGGGGAATAAAAAAATGACTGTACGTCCCGGCACTCAGCTCAGATTCGAAATGCTGAATCACACGTGTACAAGCATCTGTTTTTGATTAGTTCCATCCCTCTCACTCCCTGCCTCATACTCTCCCCTTCTCTTTCCCTTTTCCGTCCTCCCATGCCTTCCTCTGTGTGCGGGGGCAGACCTCTGCTCGAGGCTGGGCCAGAACCGGGTCTAGGGACGGGTCAGGAAGTGCGTCAGTTCGCTCAAATATTAAAAGCAGGTTGCAGTAAAGGTCAATACCCCAGAGACACGATGTGTGTGAGGAAGTGCTGACTCCCCCATTATGACACCCAACCCTGAGTCACAACAGAAATCCCTTAAACACCCTTAAACTACTTCCAGCGTTAATAATCGACAGTCCACCTCTGCACACAAGGTGAAGACTGATTTCTCCTGCTGTCAGTGAAGAAAGATTCTGGTTTTTAATTAATGGAATAAAGTATCTTTACAGTGTAGTTTTCTGGTTCCATCCTTTTACAAAGTAAGGATTTATAGCTTCTCTCCGTTTAATGTCATTCCTCCTCCAAGGTTGAGCCGGGGTATTTCAATGCCGTTTAGCAATTTTAGCTAAAGATTTAAAACATTAATGATTTTTGATGAAATTATGTTTAGCCAACAAACTACATTGTTTTATGAGAATTAGCCTTTTTTTTGTTGCTGCTTTTGCATAGAGCTGCAACCATCATTTGATTAGCTGATTGACAGAAAGTAATTTAATCATTTATTCTGCATACAGGATAGTTTAAAATGCAAAGATTTCAAGAATCAAGGCTTTTTTTTTTTTACGATTAGTATCTCCACAAGCCTAAGCCCAATCCTTTGTCTACGTCTGCTGTCACACAGGTGTCTTCATTTAGAATAATTCTTTGATAAATGCAGCATTACCAATCAATAACTCAGTAAGTTATGATATATAAGAGGTACACTGCTGTAAAGCCATTGACACAGGCTGGAAAGGTGACTGCTACATATCCCGCCGGGTTATATAAAGTGCTATCCGAGCTGATGCCACCTTGAGTCAACATGTGCGCTGGCCAGGGGTCATTAAGCGTGGCAGAAGACTTTGTCATGGTGCCTCTTTGCTAGCAACCTTAAACCCTTGCAATGCTTTCTGCTTGTCGACATGGAGCTACCCACCTTCTGTAGTTGCTACTACGGCTGGACCCGAATATCCGAACATTCAGTCGTTGTGGTGGTATTCGGATAATAATTTTGAGATCCGAATACTCGACCGCCACAACAAAACTGTGACCGCTATCCTAAACTGGCATTAGCAGCCAAATACTGCCTGGGCGTTCCGGCCACTTCCACCTCGGCAGAGCGAATATTCGGATATTCGTCATTGATTGGACACGAATTTTGTTTTGTGTGCTTTTTATATTTTGTGTCATTTTATACTGAATGTTTTTTTCTTTGTGTTTTTATGTAAAGCACTTTGGTCTGCCAAAAGTTGTTGTAAAGTGCTATATAAATAAACTTTGATTGATTGATTGATTGATTGAATATCTGGAGCACAGAAATTGCTATTCGGACCAGCCCTAGTCGCTACAGTATTGAATGGGAGGAAAATGAAAAGTAAATTGACAATACTTGGCCTTCGAGGTGGAGTTGATTAAAAAAGATGTTTGATTACGTCATCCAGTGCTTTAGGAAGCCATGATGGGTGTAAATTTCATTTGACATTTTTTACCTTTATTAGATAGATGTAGGTGAATACCGTGAAGGTCGGGTTGGCCGAGATTTGAACCGGGGACTCGCTGCTTAAAGGCGTTTGTGCCCATGTGGTATACACACCAACCACTCAGCTATTGGGCCACTCTAGACTAAGCCATTAATTGATTAATTGAAAAATGTAACCATCAAGTGAATCAATAATGAAAATAATCATTATTAGCAGCACTACTTTGTGCTTGTCAGGCGGGTTAATCGCTGTTTTACGTCCCTTGTAAACAAGCTATGAAGGTCATTAGTGTTCATGTTTTCTGTATTTGCAGCACAGTTCTGTATTTGACTGTGTTTCCTCACTTTGCAGGATTTTCAGAAATGCAGCCCAGGCGGTGTCAAATTGGTGAAACTATTTCCTTTGCTTGTGTTTTGTCTGTCTTAAATTGCAGCGCACTGAACTCTCAGGGCTATGGCAGAAAAATGCTTTGTTCAGTTTTCCCAAAGACAGAGTTGCTGTCTTTATGTAGCTTGTTTTGTCCAGTAAATAGTCTAAATTCACACAAGACAAAAAAAAATAACCACTCTGACAAATAAGAAGCTGGGGCTAATGAATTTAATATTTTTTTTGCAAGTTATACATTAAACCGTCAATCCGTTATTGTTCTCATCATGGCTTGGGTGACGCAAACAGGAGTAATGATTGTTAATGGAGGAGCCATGCACCGTCCTTATTAATGTACAAACAACTATCAGTCGATTACATTTGGTACAGAAGAAAACGTATAAATATGATCATGAAGCAAAATCTAAAGCTGCAGTGTTCTGATTTATATAATTTCAACATCAACAACATACTAACTGACTGTGCTGCAGAGTTTATCGTATTCCAGTCACTAACCCATCCATCCTTTTTATCATTATTTCATTGACCTTGCCTGCATTTACCAGACTGACAGCTCAGTCTGTATCTTGCATTCCACTTAACTCATTTTTCATTGTTTTCTCACTTGATGTTTGTTGCGGCTCTCTTGAGAGAGTGTGGTTTGGTGAGGAGGCCAACGAGCCGTGACTCAACTTCATTCTTCACAGAAAACTGTGCAATTCTCCTCCTTTCTTTCTTCTCTCTAAGTCTGGGACTGTGATTCTCTGGAGGGTTGTTTTCTTTGCCATGTTCGAGCATTGTTAACTGAGTGCAGGCAGCTATCCCACGCTGCACGTCATGTCATTGTCTTTTGCACGTCAGTTGTCTTGTAGACGCTCACAGGAAAATTAGGAAAGACTGAGTGATGTTGTCTTCGTTTATCTGCATAATACAAATCACATTCTACACTGTAAAAAACAAACAAAAAAAAAACTGTGAAAATCTGGCAGCAGGTGAACCAGTAAAGAAAATACATTATAAAACAGGAAAATGCTCTAATGTTTAAAAGCTGTAAAAACAGGAAAATAATGGCAAAAGTCGGTAAAATAATATTTTTAGCTGATTTAAATACAGTGAAATTTATGTATCATTTTATAAACGTTGTGAAAGAACAAATTACCATTTGTAAAAATAGGTTTTTGTGGAGATTATGTACAGTTTTTGTGAATTAATACTTTATTTCTTTGATTTAAAACAGGAAAAATCTTTTTCAAAGCTTGATATCCATAATTTTTCTTCGAATAATACCTGTAAAAAAAATTTAAAAAAAAATTCTGGTTTAAATATAGTAAAAATTGCGTACTTTTATGTACAAACATTGTAAAAGAATGAATTAATTA
>OMNN01103260.1:10694-23270 GCA_900302755.1 Chromis chromis
GACTTTTTGATGTGGACATTATGTACAGTTTTGCTGTTAACATGTAAATGAAAACCCTTTTGTGTGAACAAAACAATGAAAATATGTAAAATAATGATAAAATTGTTTTAAAAATAACCTTTAAATATGTTTTTTACAGTGTATATGTGGGATCTTTGTTTTCCCGGTACCCTCCCTGACTTTGTCCCCTTGTTATTCTTCCTTGCTGGCAGTGTCAGGGCCCGGTTAGGTCCCTGCTGGTTGACACAGCAGTCACGTCAACATTCAGGCCCGTTGGCTAATGTTGGAGGGGTTAGAGGTCACGGAGGAGAGCTGGACAGTGACGTCAGCGTCATGTTGCTGACTTCAGACCAGAGGAAACACCTGGGGGAAACCCAGAAGGAAGAGAGACTGTCAGTCAGCTGAACTGACACTGACATTCACATGATGGGTCAGGGTTTAACTCAGCTGCACATGATATGAAGTTTGGTTTGTGATGTTTTTCCAAATTTTTTGGTTTAAAATCTAAAACATCAGACTTTCCAGTTGAAGTTTGTTGAGAATGAAAAGGTTGTGAGCATAATTCATGTGGCTGTCGTTAGAGCTGTTGTTTCTGCGAGCACCATCTCCCAAGCTTCTAGACAGGAAGGAGCTGAATGCTTCACACGTCTGGTATGTCTTTCTAGTGCAAGCCAAGCTGCATGTTTAGCCCACAAAAATGCCGGGAAGACTCCCAGCTCAGCCCCAACACCGCCGGACACATCACGCCTGTGTAGGGATTTTCACTAGGGGGAATTCAGCTATTTCACCAAAATGTCAGGGTGTTACACTGCAGGATTGGCTCACTGTGCGCTATTCTGTGCCGGTTTTTACTCAGGCAGCCTGGTGTGCTGCCCAGAAAAGGGCTGCGAGAAGCTCCACGTCTGTAGGCTTTATTGTCTTCCTCCCTTCAATGGAACATTGTCCAGGCCGGTTCTCACAGCCCAGGCCTCTTCAGGATCCTCTGTGTGTGTGTTCCTTCTTTCTTCTCCCTCGTCTTCATTGACATTTTTTTGTGTTGCAGTCATCTCGGACCACCCTGAGTTAATATAAACCTGCGCCGCCGGCCGAGACCTCTCATATCCTGACCTGTCTTTGGCCTGTCAGCCTGCTGATCAACAGCATCCCCCTCCCTCCCCACCTACCCTTACAATACTGTTGTGACGTCGCACACATCCTCTATGTAATGATAAACACACAATCCGAGGCTTCACCCATCAAGCCTGTTTCCCCTGTGATGGAGCTCAGGAAGCACTCGCAGACCAAACTTGTGCAGAGTTCAGCTCCTAACGCGGGAGTGGTGTAAACACAACACAGTGTTGTTGTGCTGAAAGGGTTAATCTGTGTCACATTTCCCTACTTGACTGTCTTTGTTGCGGTTTCCACATGGGCTGTGGTGGCCTAATTGCACTGCCCACCCCCCATAGCTGATGGGGGATGCATGGAGCTGGCGTTGCATTATGTATGGCGACTTCACCCAGCTGGTTTGTTAAATAGCCTAATTGCAGCCACTTCTCCCTGTCGCGAGCCAAATTTATAGTCATGCAGTGGTAAGACTTCTTAACCTGCGGCCCTCTCTAGTCTTGATTATTCCAAAGTTTAAACTGAAAACAAGAAATGATCCGGCCTCTGTCCAGAGAGGGTTTGAAAGACCTGCATCACTGCCTAAATCATTGTTTGTATTAGCTTTGCTACCGGCCAAGCAAAGTGGCTCCACCAGTTTATTCCAGACATAAACCCCTTTCAGACATGCACTCTGTTCCAGTGATCTGATGGCATCTGAATGTGTTGGCTGTAACTGATAAAAGAACAAATTGCCAATAATAATTGTTAACCAGGTTTTGACCAAATGTTAACAGGAGCTGAAGGTTAGTGAGTTAGGTGAGTCTTTCCTCCACACATACCTGCGGCATCAGACAGCGCTATTATTAAATATTTCGTCTGTTTCGTCCCATAAAATGTGACATACTTATGACAACTTACCTTCAGACTTCTTCTTGTGTCAGACTTCAGACTTCTGGCTTCACCAGCCGGCATTTGAAGCCCCAAAGATGTGAAACTTGCAACAAACTCCTCACATTTGAGAAGCTCTAACTAACACAATCTGCCATTTTTACCTCTTAAATTACTTTGAAGATGAATTTATTGGCATCAGTTAGTCATTGGTTGAACAGTCAGCTAACTGTTTCTGTCTTAGCTGCTGGTTCTTGGTCTGTTTTAGTTGTTTGCATACTGGATGTCACCTGACTGTTGCTCAAGAAAGGAAGAAAGATGTTGCGGTGTGTTAAAGAAACAGTAATTTCAGTGTAATTTTTGGCCACGTGTAGTTACAGACTGTTGCATCACACCGCTCTGCTCTTCGCTTGAACCGATCTGTGGCGGTGGTTTGTGTTCCCACTGATGTTTTATCCATTAAAGCTGTGAGAGCAGGATTGTTGTGTTGTGCTGAGTTGATATCAAAGTGGGAGTTTATTGTTTATGAGATCCGCAAAAATGACTTCACCACTGACCAACAACAAGTCAAGGTCGCTCAGGACCCGCTGGCCACGGTCCTGTTCATTGTCTCTGTTTTCCAAGAACGGCGGTGTCAACGGGAAGTTCAGGACTCATGACTGCTTCCAGATTCACTGTAAATACTGGACTGGACCTCATCCTCTCTTCCTCTCTGAGTTTATCATCCTATTATATGCAGCAGATTGAGCTCTTTGTCTGGACTGAGCGTCATCAGTTATTTCTAGCTGATCTCTGTAATCTGCTGGGCTGTGGTTGTAGTGTTCAGTACAGACTGGGGATCTATTAGCAGCTAATACAGCTCCAACCACAAAGCTCCAGAGGCTTTTAGGAACTTGAATGGTGTGATGAAAACTGCTAAAGGAACAAACAACACCAAAGGCGATCTGCTAATTACCTCTAAAGTAGCTTTGCATGATTCATATTTTAAAAAAAATCTTCTTTATGTTTTATTGACCCTTCACTAAGCCCTTTAGTTCACCTGCTTTCTGAAACACACTGTTTTAGCTCCTGTCTCTTTAAGGCCCCCCTCACTAAAAGCCCACTCTCATCTGATAGGTCAGTTTCCGGAAGCCTGCACCCAGTACTTGTGAGCTGTACTGCCTGTGCTGGACCAGATGACCCTATAAAGTAGGCTGTGACAAGCTGACTTCAGGTTGTCATAAAAGTCAAAAAGTTGAAGTTGACTCAAATCGAAAGCCCTAGCAGTCGGCATTAAGCATCACAGAAGACTTTCACATGTGCCCCTTTTCCACTGAGTTGGTTCCAGTGCTAGTTCGGAGCCAGAGCCTGACTTAGCACTAGTTCTTTGTGTTTCCAACACCTAAGCACTGGCTCCTGTTTCTAAAAGAACCAAGTACATCAGGGGCTGGGAGCGGGGTTATCGTGACCAACGATCAACGGTGGAAAGGGACACACAAGCGGTAATTTGTGTCCTTTTTCTCCAGGACGTCCCTGGTCTGAATGCAGATGTATTGGAATGACTCCTGGGACAAACAGAAGTTTTAACTGTTGATCGCTGAAATCCGGTACAATTGTGTCCCACCAGTAGTGCAATCGTGGATATGCCCAGGCAACAGGGGACCTCCGCCTCGCAATCAGCCTTAAGACCATCTATAGAGATAAACCTAGAAATGATCATCAACTTATTGAAGAGCAAACAGGATCCTAGGAGGAACGAACCAGCACCGAACTAGCACCTGGTTCTTCTTGGTGGAAAAGGGGTAATGGTCGCCCTTTACCCAGCTAAACTCCCACAATGCTCTCTGCATGCCAACATGGAACTGAGGCTAGTCCAAGTGACCCCTTCCTCTGGTCACAACCAGTCTCTTCAAAATGTTTTACACATCATGTTATCACCTTTTACAATTTGCTTAAAGTTTTCACTTTTAATGACAAAAAAGTGTATAAAACATGCATCACATCCAGAATTATTTACCTACCTTCAAGGATCCTAAACAATAATACTCAAGTGTCCACCACTGATTCACTTTCATTATTGTTTAATGTGCACATTATTTTCTCAATTGCTCTCTTTTTAAATGTAAAAGCAGCAAATGCTCACATTCGAATTGATGATGGATGAATCGTTTTACAGACTAGTTGCCAATTAATTGTCTGCCTCAGTAGTTAATCGACTAATCCTTTCATATCAATATTCAATCAAGATATTTTGGCCTTATTTCCAGAAACTACATACCCCTACTGGGCTCCACCAACACTGGATCAATGAAGTGAATGGGTTATGGTTATTAGGCTCCTGCTAGCTCATGTATTTGATGATAAAACCTGTTCAATAGCCTGGTAACAGTCAACGCACTGGTTCCCAGGATGCAACAACAATCAATTCTCCACTATGGGGTTATTTAAACAGATAAGATCGACAGAAAAACTATGACAAAGATGCTGTTTTCTCAGGAAAAATATGTTGTAATGTGGCTTTTAGACACTTTGAGTCTTCAGTGTTGAAATCTCTCCAGCTGTCTGACTGCAGAATGAAAGGAGATATTGTGCAGGAGACGTCTGTTCCAAAGCTGACCTGTAGTTAAAGCTTTGAAATATTAGTGGAAAGGCTGACACAGGAAAGAAAACCCTCACAGATCCAACTCAGATGCAGCAGGAGAGAGACTTTCTGCCACATTACGTTCAGGCCTGTGCTTTCACACATCCGTTCATATTTTTTGACGCAAGCCGCTCTAATGCTCGGCTAATAAGTCTGGCTTCGCTCGGGTCGTGTACCCATAAATTAATCTGTCTGAGATGGAGCTAAAATTAAAATAATCCAGATGTTTCGCCATTTCTCGGCCGCACAAATCCCAGAGCCAGATGAATTATAAATGGAATCAGTGTTATTTTCCTTATATTAGACATAAAACAATCTCAGAGGGTGACTTCAATGAGGAGAAAGCAGCTATACTTGACACATTTGCATATTTTGTACATGAAAGGGCCTTTTATCATGTGCTGATTATTCTCCTCACTGTCTTGATGTTTGTTTGCTTAAATCCATATTACGTGGATGTCTCTGTTAGGAGAGAGTCTGCATGTTGTCCTGGTAGATGTGTTCGGGTTTTGAATTTGAGCGGGGCAGATTTGAAAAAGAAGCGGGAAAGGCCTCCTCAGCTGTTGTTGCTGGTCTGTCTTTCTCTGTGGCTGTGAAGTGGGAGGGGAGATGTGAAGTGTTTTTTCTTTTGGCAGACGAACCCTCTTCTTGTGCTGCCTCAGCCTGGAGAACGATCAGACGGCGGCTGAGGGCAGCTGCTCCGGGGTCACTGCAGGGTCAGGAGTCAGGATTTGGCAGCCGGTGTCTTACTGTATGTGTGAATGAGATGCTGGTACATTAATCTCTCGCTGCCAATAAGGGGCAGTAAGTGACTGCACCATCTATTAGTTTACGTAGCCTTGCTAGCAGCCTGGCAGCGTTCATCAGTTGTGTCTCCTGAAATACAATTGCAAGAAAAAGTATGTGAACCCTTTTGGAATTTCATGGTGTCCTGCCATAGACACCCTGCTTGTTCAATGTTTTACCTACTGTAGACTCATGAACACAGATGTTAGCCAGTTCCAATGACACCTTCAAATCTTTGGTTGCCACTCAGGGTTGTTTCTTTACCTCATTGATGAGTCTTCGTTGTGGTCATTTTGACTGGTTGCCCACTTCTTGGTAGAGTAGCTACAGTCCTAAAGTGTCTCCATTTGTAGATCGTTTCCCTAACTGTAGCCTGGTGGATTTCTAAAGTCTTTGAAATCACTTTGTTACCCTTTCCAGCTTCATGTAAATCAATAATTCTTGATCGTAGATCCTCTGAAAGCTCTTTTTGGCGAGGCATGGCTCACATAAGCGTATTCTTCTTGTTCGGAGCAGATTAAAAAAGTTTGAGTGTTTTTTATCGGTCAAAGGAGCTCTAGTCCACACCTCCAAACTCATGTTCTTAACAGGACTCCAGGTATGCTAACACCTGACTCCAATTAGCTTTTTTGAGGTCACTAACTCAAGGGTTCACATACTTTTTCCACAAGCACTATGAGGTTTTTATGGTTGTTCTCAAAAAAGACATGAAAGATCAGATTTTTTTTCATGTTATTATTTTAGCCACATTATATTTGTCAATACCCTTGAGTTAGATGAAGATCAGATCACATTTTATGACAAATTAATGCAGAAAACCATGAAATTCCAAAAGGTTCACATACTTTTTCTTGTAATTGTATCTCAATATCTGTTGGACTGGTTGCCATGATATTTTGAAAGACATTCATAGTCTCCAGATGATGAATCCAGTTGGTTTTGGTGATCCTCTGGCTTTTCTTCTAGTCCTTCTATGAGGCTCACATGTCTTTTTTTTTTTTTTTTTAAAGATTTATATTTGGCCTTTTATGCCTTTATTAGAGAGGACAGTGGATAGAGTCAGAAACGGGAGAGAGTGGGGAAGGACATGCGGTAAACGCCCGAGGTCAGAATCGAACCCGGGACAGCCCCTACGCCTCTGCACTTGGGTCACGCGACATAACCGTTAGGCCATCGGGGCGCCCGAGGCTCACATGTCTTGACAACTCTATTGACAACTAATGATTTGTACTAACTCGTGACTTCAAAGAGATCTCGTGAAATTTTAATTTGTCCAATACTTTGGTTTATGACCACGCTAGGTTACGGCCTCTGCTGTGTCTTGCGCTAAATAGCAAATGTTAGCATGCTAACAAGCTTAAATGGTAAAGGTGGTTTCCTCGTGCTGTCCAAAGACTTGCATGGTACGTTGAATTTTAACCATTTTCTAGATCCATAGTCAGCAGCATTATGAATCAATAATTTGATTCATAAATAATGCTGATTTATTGCTATTGGACTCAAGAGAGTGATGTAGTTACATTAATCACTGGGTTAAATGCTGTCCTCGTAGATTCCAGTTCGCCTTAAATTTGTGAGCTCTGTCTGGAAGTCATTAACTGCCACAGAAGTCTGTGTCATGGTGACCCGTTGCTAGTTAAACCCCCACAATGATCTCTGCTTGCAAACCTGGAACTGCCTGTATTTTTAGCGACCTTTAGAGCTGCTGGTAGGTTGATTTTATTACTCCAGACAGAACCAGGTTAGCTATTTCCCCTTGTTCCATTTTTAATGCTAAGCTAACCTACTGTTGGATGTTTACTTATATTGAATGTACATATGTGAAAGTGATTATCCAAATCTTTGCTGGAAAGTAACGACGAATATTTCTCAAAATGTCGATTGGTTTTTATAGTTTTCTCTCTGCATTTTGAAACGAGTTGCGTTAATGTCCTGAATCTGATTTTCATTCTTCTCTTTGGACGTATCAACCTTGGCAGGAGGTTCTGCAGGAATAAACTTGGCTGCAGGAGTCTTGTTTGATTTGAATGTTTCTGCTGAAGAATGTCTCTCTGTTGTCGCTCTCTTCACGTGCACATTGAGAAGATGGGATTCATCTGCTCAGATTAAGCGGGAATGTTATCCCCTGCTCTGGGACTGCCGGCCTGTTTGCCTGGCTGCTTTACTGCCTGTGAACCGCTGGCCGACGGACAGCACCAGAACTAATGTCTCTCGCCGAGGGAGAATCTGAAAATATGCGCACATGTTGTTCAAGGTCCAGCAGGACACTAACAGGCTGATACAGGAGAATGATTTGCAACAGCAGGGAGAGCATAAAATTCAAAATCTGTGACGCACAGTTTGAGATGTTTGCAAAGCGGTCTTTTCTTAAAGGTGCTTTTCACTAATTTTACACATGAAGATCAGTTTACTCATCACGAGGAGGACAGAAGTTGTGTAATGTCTTGTGGGAAAATAAGCTCGCTGATACAACAGAAAGCCTGTATTACAAATTGAAAAATGTGTGCTTGTACCAGGCAAGCAAGGGAGGGGATGTTGTGTGATGGCATTCTGTAACATGAGCACCTCACATGTGTTTACAAACAGAGTAAGCATGACAGCTGAGAGATGTAATACAAGACCAAGATTTATGGATAAGTGAGATATATTTTGGGGCAGTGGTGTCCTAGTGGTTTGTGAAGCCAACTTGTAACCGGTGGGTCGCCGGTTCGAGCCCCCGGACTGGCAAGAGGTTGAAGTGGGAAAGTGAGAGTGACCTCTTGTCCCAGTCACCACCACTGTGGGCCCTTGAGCAAGGCCCTTAACCCCTGACTGCTCCCTGGGCGCTGCACCGCGGCAGCCCACTGCTCCTACTATGTATAGTTAAGGTTAACTTTGAATAGGATGGGTCAAATGCAGAGAAGGAATTTCCCCAAGGGGATCAGAAAAGGTTCATAGTTTGGGATTTTAATTGGCTCTAACTCGTGCCACCCTCACACCAATTCTTTCCCGATGAATCTCTTTGAGTAATGTCGATTCTAAGCTGCGGGAATATGTTACTTCTGCAAACCTGTTGAGCCGTACGTTAGTAATATCACCGAACAAATCCGTGCAGTTACAGTAGCACAAACTGTATGCGCCGGTAACCTACATGCATTCAGTTTGTGATGCAGAAAATGCCTAAATATGTTTTAAAGTTTGGTCCTTGATTGCTGCCAAGTCTGTTTTACAATGCCGGTACTGCAACTAATAGAACACAGATTCGAAATATTGGTATATATCATGGAAAATACTCATTTAATAAAAATATTTCACTTTGATTTGGCCAAAAACTCAAGTCATTTCCACATATCCTTGTTAGGGAACAGTGTCATACCTAAATGCTCTTATTGAGTGCATGCTTACAGTCCTACAGCGCTAATTTGCAGCTGTAATGTTAAAGATAAGCAACTGCATTGAGAGTACACAAATAAATGTATTAACTCACACGATTAACAGATTTCTACCAGCAGTCCTCTCTTGCACCATTTGCGGTAACAGTATTTTTTATTGTAGTAAATGTTTATATTCCTCTTAGCTCTCTATTATAACAACCTGTTCCCTTTGAATGAAATAGACTGCACACGATTGGTCCATTTTGTGCAGATGAAGAGTAAACGCACGTAGAATCTGTTGAAGAAAACCTGGTTAACAAAGAAAGTCGTGATGCCCGTTATCTCTGAATGGGGTTTTTGGTTTTGTCGAGCTACATAAGCAAAGACAGCCTGGATATGTCAAACGTGCTTCATAGTACCGCCCTTATGTGGAGCTGTGAATAGAGTAAAAGTTAACTCAGAAAAACCAAGCGTCCTCTCTTGAGTGGAGAAATGGACAGTGGAGCTAATGTGGTGAGAGCAACCACTCTGACAAATGGATAAGACTGTCGTGCTTTGCTGTTAAACTCACATGGAGTTTAACGGAGAGAGGGTAAACTCACCCTCTCCAGGTCTTTCTCTTCCTCTGGGTTCTTATCAGCTGTAGACAATCGCAAAAACACTCACTTAATGCTAATATCTCTGTAACGGATGGAGGTAGTGACTTATTATAGAAACTACTCTGCAGGACACTGTTAAGTCTTTACAACAAGCTGTAACTTGTTCTTATAATGCATCCAGCAGCTCACCATCAATTTTAGAAGAGATAATTGCCTGCATTCACAATTACAAGGTTACAATTTCATTTAGCAGATGCTTTTATCCAAAGCGACGTACATAGGCGGGGCAGCATTAAGGACCTTGCCTAAGGTGGTACCTGCACCCTGACCGGGATTTGAACCACCGATCTCCCATGCCAAGGTCTGGGGTGTTCATCTGATATCAACTGTTCAGGTGTCTCATAGGTGAATGAAATCACTGCCAGCATGTTGACTCTCTTGTCCAATCAAAAGCTGTGTTACTGGATGGTGAACATGCACAAAGAGACATGATTGGAGATAGTTATTTAAATTTTACTAAGCGTCGCTCACCTGAGGCCTCAGCCAGCAAGTATTCACTAATAACTTGCACAAAGTGTTTTTTGGGTTGTGGAAAATGGTTAAAATGTTGAAAAATTCTAATTCTGTTCTTCTTTCTTTTTTAAAATATTACATGACATTGTTGTCAAGTTTATGACTAATGTTAGTAGTGGTGTTTACTTTTTCATCAGAATTGTAGTTTAATTTGTGAGTCACATACAACTATGATGCAACCTAATTTCATTAGTTATTTTGATATAGGTGGGGGCGTGCTATAAGCCTATTTGGGCTTTTTTGCCTCTTCCTGCACTGTACCATTTGTATTTTTTTTATTTATTTCTATCTACTGGATATTTTAAATGTGCAAAATAAAAATGAATGAATGAATGAACCTGGACACATCGCCAGTGATGTTACCTGGCGTCATCAAGTGTTTCGGATCTTTCAAACATCATACACTCTCGACCAGGCGACCCAGCCAGGGGTGATCAATCCCCAGCTTGTGTCCAGGTAGCGCTACCCTACCCACGGATCTCCTCTCTCGGTCAACAGCAATCTTGAGGCAACTTCTGCTGCTTGGGTGGCCTCTTTCATGGCCCTTCGCCTGTGATGCCCAGCATGTTATATGCCCTGCAGAGTCACTGGCCTGCAAACCCTCTGCATCCCACTTTAATGGGCTCGCACTTTGCTCGCCACCCATTACATCGGCACTCCTCCACCAGCTCAGCATACTCGGTCCTTTTCCTCTCGTTGGATTCCTCAATGTGAGCTCCAAGAGAACAACCTGCCTGGAGGTTGCTGAGATGAGGACCACATCTGGCCTAAGTGTTGTTGCCGCAACATTGGAACTTCAGTTGTCTCCCCCAAGTCTAGATTCCTTTTCTATTTGTTTTGCCTGCTCATTCGGTTAGTTTAGTATTTGGTGATGGTTGGGTTTTACTTTTTTTAGATCACAGTGATTACACAACTTTCAGACTGTTTGCTGATATGACTTGTGGTCAAAAAGATGTTGTTGACTGGTACTATTTTTATATCGTCATATGAAACGAGAACGCCCAACAAGCGCTGACTCTTGTGGACTAGTCGACAGCCTCTTTGAATAAATAAGGAAAATGTTACTTTTACTCTGGTTTATAATTGTTTGACAATATATTTTTATTAAATATGGGATACTGACTACCTCTTCTGAAATGATTAAGGGTCGTCTCTAACCACAACTGCCTAGAAATCATCCAGTAAAACCAGCATGAAAGTTTATTCAGTCTTTTTCTGTGAACTTTTTAATTATTCTTGGTTTTCCTGTGCAGTTAAAATGTCAAGTGCAGATGTAAATGTATTTTCAGATGAAATAATCATTGTAATTTCTGGCACGGGAAGATATTAAACACTGGCATTAATCAGTCAGTCCTTTTGGTATTAGTATTGGCATTCAGAGAGTCATTGTTTTTTAGCTTCAGTGGGTAACTCCTTGTTTTTTTTACATGATATACTTGTTTTTGTGTGTGTTTTCTGAGGAGATGCTTTAAACCTCAGGCTGCTCTTAGCCTCAGAATTTATGTGCTGTGGTCTGTGGCGTTCAGAGAAACACCAGACAGCCAAAACACTGGCATGTAGGAGGAAGAGTTGGCAGGGGTGTGGCAGCAACTGAGGAAGAGGAGGTGGAGGAGGTGGAGGAGGAGGAGGAGGAGGTGGTGGTGGAGGAGCAGACAGGCAAAAGTTCACCCACAGCAGGCAGACTGGTCATCTGAGGTGGAGCGCTCAACCTGCCGCCAGACTAGATATCCCCTTCAGTTAGAAACAACATCAGGGGTGTTGATTTTGGAGCAGTCGGGAGAGAGGAATATGTATCGTCAGCCAGACTCAAGCTCCCCCTTATCTCCTCACCTCTGCTTTCACCTCCTCCAGACGTCTCTCAATAGCATGACCTGATGTTCTGATGAAGGGCCGTTACAGTAAACTCAGCTGGGCTCCACATGCAGACATTGAAAGTTGCTGACATCTTATCCCAGTTTAGGCTCTGGTGGATTCCTCACGGTGAAGTCACAGCAGTGCAGATGGGAAGTTCTGGGGTCTGTGTCACAGTGCTGCTTTGGGCTTCACTAAGCCTCAGTGATCCCAGATGTACCGTCACCAGGAAACTTGTTCGCAGCTGGCTCTGTTAACTCAGGTTTTCCCTGTGCAGCTCAGATGGGAGAGAGCCACGGCTTTTAATGTCCTCACCAGAAGCATGAGTGCGGTACCTGAAAGAAAAAGACACCCTCTGAACCCAGATACCCCCAGGTTTGAAAGGCATGTTGTCTTTTTTTTTAAATCGCCAAAATGACACCATTTATCAGAAATTGTTAAAACAGAAAGAATCATTGGATTCATCACTAGGGGTGGGAATCACAGGGTACCTCACGATACGATATGATACGCAATACATGGCTCACGATACAGCGATAATCGATATATTGCAAGACAATCGCATAACAATACGTAAATGTTCTGCACTTATATAGCGCCTTTTGGTACCTTAGCGGTACCCAAAGCGCTTTACAATGTGTTTCTCATTCACCCATTCACACACACATTCACACACCAATGGCGACAGAGCTGCCATGCAAGGCACTAATCTGCCATTGGGAGCAACTTCGGGTTCAGTGTCTTGCCCAAGGACACTTCGGCATGTGGAGGGGACCGGGGATCGAACCGCCAACCTTGACATCAGTGGACAAACCCGCTCTCC
>OMNN01103261.1:5027-47094 GCA_900302755.1 Chromis chromis
TGGCAGTGGATCCTTTGGGTACTCTGGCTTGTGCAGTGGGGCCTCTGTCAATCAAACTTGTTCCACTGCATCCTGTTGATGCTTGATCAGAATGGGGTCTAGGAAGTTTGGAGGTCAAATCAACATCTTGGGCCATTGTCATGTTCCTAAAGATGTTCCTGATTGTTTGATGTTTTTGCCATGTGGTGGGGTGCATTTTCATGCAGGGGTAGACCAGTGACATTTGGGATTGCCATTTGCATGAGGGAGTGTGCTTGTTCTGGGACAATGTTTATTTGGGTGTCTAAGTCTCATCAAAACGGATGCCAAAATCCAAGGTTTTCCAGCAGAACACCACATAGTACCAATATGATCAATGTTATTCACTTCACCTGTCAGTGGTCATAATGTTGTGGCTGATTGGTGGATGTTTTGTGTGAAGAGACTGTATGAAGATATGTTTTGTGTTACTGTTCAGCTTAAAATTTTTCAAACATGTTTGCTACTCACTCTTTAAGAACAGAGTACCATACAGGGACGGGCAGCAGGCAGTAAATATAGTAGGTAATGGGGCTCCTCTGGATAAGCAGGAATGCAGTGATCACCACAGCCACACACATACACAGCCTTGCCAAGTTATGGTTGGGATTCTGCACACACAAAGGAGCAATACCACCTTAACAAGACATTCAGGTTTCATAAACTTGTTTTGCTGGAAGAAATGTAGCAAAAGAAAGTGGAATTACACTCTATTGGGTATCCTAACCTGTTTAGTGAGATTTGGGTGTCTATTGAGGCTGGCGTGAGTCTTCAGTATGACTAACACAACATAAGAAGTCCAGCCTACAAATCCGAGCACCACGCTGCAACCCAGAAAGAACCTGTCATAGGTGTGGTAGTAGACCAGGCCTTCCAGAGAGTGGGATATCAGAGACTGGCACAGAGAGATCTGACGAGAGACAGGAGAGGGGAAATCAAATGGAGTGCTTTGAGAAAGCAAATAGAACTTGGAGAAAATGGAAAAAATATTAATCAGCAAGGAATGAGAAGTAAAAAAAAAACATTCCAATGCAGGTGTTTGTTAATGTAGACAGCATTTACCACAGTTCATCTGGTTCCATTGGTGTGAGAAATAACAGCAGATACATTTTTACTGCACCATCAGCAAAGCATTACACTCACATTTTCTGCAACATTGGTCATTACTTCACAAACACATCTTCAGTGCAAAATATACATGTAAACTACAGGTCGAAACACCAGTTTAATGTATCATAGCATCCAAAATACATCTAAAACTTGACTTTAATTCCTTTATACAGCTGTTATTTACCTACGTATAAGCTGCAGGCTATCATTTTCCCGATACTCACAGCATCGTCATACTTCTCCAGCTGAATCAGTATTCGGGCCTTGCGGATGAATTCTGCTTGTTTTGACTCAGTCAGGAATCTGGGAAAACAGAGAAACAAAAGAATTACAACTGGATAAATTGAATTTAAATGTGGTCTTGAATGTGTTGACCGTATAAGGGGGACATTCTTTGACTTCACACTTACACAACAGCAAAAGCTAATCTAAAAAATGCTTATTTGAAAAATGAAATAAACTCTTTTTCTCATTAATGCTCCTTAAAAAAAATGGTGCTTTTAGTCTACTCCCCCCACATTTTTACATGATATGAAATGAGCATGACATGAGCACTTAGTAAACATGAGACACTATCATGAACAGTAAATTCACATGCTTCACTCAGGTCATGTTAGTACATGTTATTAATTCACCTATTGTACTTACTGGTATGGGGTGAAGAGAAAAGACAAGGTTGTCTCCTTTTTCTGGCTCATTTTCATCTATAAAAAACAAAGCAAAACATATATATATATATTTTACTAAATCATATGGTGTAATAAATGATTACAAAGAGACAAAAAGGCTTCTTTTATATATCATTATAGATCATGTTTTCCTCTGCACTGTAGAAGGATGTTAACTGAGGAAACCTTTCTACAGTCTTGGATTATACTGTCATTTTGAACAAGCATGACTCAGCTGCAACTCTTAGGCCATTAGATGCTGTTACTACTTTGCACTAAGATTAATCATTGTTGACAATTATAATCCTCATCATTGTGAGCGGTATGCTAAGGTCGGGCGGTCATCCCTTCCTGTAAGGTGTGATAGACAGGCCCTTAACAAACACACTGAAATGACTGGATTATGTTGCAGGCGCTGGCTGTTTTTGCTGAACTTGGGAAATCTAGCTTTACTCACTGTATACCTGCAACCTGGAATAACCGGCAGAACAATCTCAAGCTTTACTTATTTTTATCCTTAGGGCAATTCAGACTTCTAATTATAATTAATGTTACTTCGAGCTATTTTTGTTTTAGCTGACTCAACTTGTTTTAGATGTTAATTGCTTCAGTTTTTCTTAATGGTTCCACTATTTTACTTTTTTGTATTTTATTGCTAATTTTATCTCAGTTTGTTTTTACTGTATGTGTAGATCTTCTGTTTATTTGTGTCTTTGTTCGGCTATATTGGGAATGAGGCCTCTACCTCAATGTGGCTCCAAGTTCAAATAAAGGTCGATGTACAGTTATTTATCAACATGTCAGCTGTAGGGGAGACGCATGCTGTCATACCTTGAACTGCTCCAGCACTTGAATAGCATTTGTGTACATGCTCTCTGCCTTGAACTGGTCACTGTTGTTAAGGTAGAGAAGTGGTAACACACCCTGAAAAGACATAAATACACATAAGAACTGTCATAAAGTCTTGAAAATAGGATTGCAATACTTACAAAACATTGTATAATAGACAAATGTGAATAAAAACAGCTGTTTCTGTTTTTAGGTTTTTTTTGTGGATTTTAAAAATATGATCAAAATCCATCCTTGACAACTTTGCTATAAATGATTCCATATAACTTTATACAATGAAAATATCTAAAATCATTCATTTGTTATAAGTTTATCTCAAGACTTACAACTGAGTTAACAGGAATAGGGACACCAATGAGAGAAGCCATGAGTGGAGCAATGTCAGCCTGCAAGACAACAATATAAAAATTACACTTTATTTCCTTTTGTTCTATTATAACAATGCTCTATACATTTGGAATTTAGTAATGCTAATTGATGAAGTTGACATCATTATAAACGGCCATCGCAGAGAGCCTTACCTGATTGACATCAGCTCTGCGAAGGTGTTCCAATTTCCAATCTGAGAAAAACAGTTGGACAAATCAGGACAACAATTAGACTCAATAAAAGCATATAGTGTAAAAATTCGAGAAGAATCTTAATTATGAACTGAAGCTACAAAAAAAAAATTGCTTGAAAATACCTTGTAGGTACCCATCGTTGTACGGTTGGGGTTCTGTAACTCTCTGGGCATTATGAACGCCTGCTCCCCACACCACTAAAGGGGTGAGTGTCTCAGAGGGATGACCTGCACCGTGAGAACCTGGAGGCACACAAACATTTCAGAACAGAAAACTGCCATGAATTTGTGTGTTAAGACATTTTTCATTTTAAAGGGGCAGGCAGCTAAAGGTAATATATACAAAAAAAAAGAGATTTACCCCAATTTGTCATGCCATGGTCAGAGGTAAACACATAGGCTGTTCTGCCATCATAACCGAAGAAGTCCTCCATCATAGACACCAGCTCAGCTACGCCTGTATCAACTAGACCAATGTTGTCGAGGTATTCCCTGGAGAAAAGACCAAGTACAAGATAAAGTTGCCACTACATAAGTGAATGCCGATTTTTAAGAATCTGATAATCAAAAATAATATGAAAGGCAAAACAAGGAAAAAAAATCTGATAGTAAGTAATCTACTCACTGTGACATTGGTCTGTGAGCATGTCCATTAGTGTCAATACCCAGGAGATGCAGGAAGAAGACATTCTTATCCTCCAGTAGACTGGCCTTCAGAGTGGAGTTAGACCTCGCTGACTGAAAGAAGGACTGTTACAAAAATTAAATATTGTTTAATAATTCATTCAAGAAATTAGTGGACAAACTTTCACTAGTAGCACTGTTGCAATTGTACCTAAAATGTCCAATAATGTTTATAGCAGCCGTAATCTGGCTTCAAAATGTATGTATATGTAAATGTATAATGCATAATTTGACGACAAATTACATAAACATGGCATGTATAGAACATGTGTTTTACACAGACAAATATTGTCTTAGTTATATTAAAAGCTACGAGGACACCTTTTTGAACATCTTTATGTGATTTAATCAGTTGTTATTATCAACACATTTATCACAGCAGCCATCTTTATTGCTTGTACTTCCACTACCGTACTTTGACTTGAGTGAACACCCAGGTGTCCAGTCTGGAGGCATCTGTGGAGGCAAAGTCCTCCTCCTGTGCAGGGTATGTGTGGGTATACACATGGTCTCCACTGGCACCTAGGAGAACCAAAGCAATGAATAAGATTATTACAATTATTATTCAGAAATGTTGTTCTAATATAATCCACACATTTAATAAGTAATGAGGAATTTAAAAAATAGATACATGATTAAAAAGGGTTTCTATTTACTCATGTTATTTATTGCTGTAAATGCATTGCTACGATTCAATTTCAGATTTTTGATACACTCTTTATCTGAGTCCTTTTTGCTTTTGTATTGACTAGGCTAGTGGCTCTGTTTGTGATGTTTGTATGAGTGTGTGTGCATGTATGTGTGTGTGTACCTTTGGCAAACATAGGCAGGATATCAGGGCTGCCCCAGCACCAGGTGTGTCTGCTCTCATTAAACACTGAGTCAAACTCTACAGGATTCTCCTTCCAGCCTGAAAGCATGCACATAAAAACATAACTGACAGTCACAAACAGACACGATAGTAGAATCCCACACAGAGACATACAGAAGAATGCATCCACCCATTTGCTATACACACTTTATCTTGTGAGGAGTTACAAGGAAGCTGGAGGCTATTCCAGCTGACACAGGGCAGAAGGCACTGGAACCCTGGACAAGTCGCCACAGGGCCAACACAGTAAGGTAGACAACCATGTGGACTCACTCTTACACCGCTAATTTAGAATCACTGATTAATCTCTGGCAGGCACAGGGGGACAATGCAAACTCCACAGAGAAAGGCCCCAGCCGAGCATACAGAAGAATATGAGAGCAAAACACTCACTGACAGTTACATTATCTTTCTCTGTATACAGTAAACAAAACATGCACCTACCTTTAGCAACTGCACTAACATCCTCATAAAAGCCTGCGATGAGAGCAACGTGACCAGGCCGAGACTCAGTAGGCACGCGTGTGTGTGACACACCCCAGGTACCTGTGTCCTCTATTACACTCCTAATATTGGGAAACAGACACACACATGCTCACATAATCACTAGTTACTCAGGAGTTAGGAACAAAGTGAAAAAGTCCCAGCTTAACTGCCACACTTTCACAATAAAACACTGAAAATGCATACTCCGTTCTGCACTACACTAATCAATAAGCACACAAACACTCCTCTAAAAAGCTTTATATCAGTTTCCTAACCTCAGGTATGGAGTCATGGATGAGCCGTTGGGGAGCAGAGTAAATAGACTGTCTGCTCTGAGGCCATCAGCCACCAGTAACACCACCCTGGAGGCGGGTGGTGCCAGCGGTGTGGACTGGGGTGTCATGCCATGCACCAGGGGAGAGGTGAAGTAGATGTCAAAGATGGACAGGAAGAAGACCACGTGGACTGTCAGCCCAACCAGGAAGAAGGTAATCATCCTCATTTTGAGTGTCAACACCACGCTGGCTTTGAAGAACAACTGTGGGGGTTCTTGAGATAGAAGCGAGGAGATCTCATTTGTTTTGCAGGTGAAGGAAGGTCAAACAGTAATACAGTCTGTGGTGGTATTAAAAAAGTTTTAGAATAATACAGACTGGTTAAGCCAAAGTATGTGCCATGTAAAGACAGCTTAAGGGCAGGATTAACCCTTGTTCACCATATGCCAGTAGCCAGGCGCACAAATCGTGAACTTAATAGATATTTATTTACATTTAACAGTACCCATGGTGCCAGCAGAGTGATTGCTAATGTTAATAAGATCTTAGAAGAAGTGTTACATCTTTAGGCCATACAAAAAGTCTTACCTGCATGTAACTTCAGCGGAATATGCCCACAACAACGGGGGAGGTTGTCTTGTTAAAGAATGAATGGAAGAGTGGGACTATTTACTACTATCTACTACTACATCAATTCACCTGTTAGACACACTGATTTAGCTGCCATTTTATCTCCGTAGATTACCTATTACATATACAGAGAACTAAACAGATAAAGGCTCTGTTGCCCGAAACAAGATCAGCGTAATCTTTAAGTGCGTACTTTTACAAAACCAACTGACCGGCTTTCTAAGAAGATTACTACAAGAAATTCTGCACTTCCTTGTTGTGACTTGACCGCCGACGTTTTTCTTTGCAACTGCATTGTGGGTAGTGTAGTTGGAGTACACTATATTTTCCAGCGAGCGATATAACCAGCACAAAACGAAATAAAAATAAATAGCATTCAGTTTGGTTAAACTGTTTGCATTACAGTGCAGCTTCACTTGAAACTGTTTTGTTTTTATTTATTTTATTTATTCATTATTTTTCAATACATTAGCTAGCATAGGCTGTCAAATGTGCCCTGCCCAGACTTTCTTTCCACTTCAGAAGTATCCAATGATTTTCTAGTATCCAATGAAAGAGGCGGGCTCTTACCACAGCGTCCCTCAATTTCGACCAATCAGGACTTCGTATTTCTTCCCCTTGTAAATGCCACCTACCAAACCTTGGCTAGCTTAATATCCATTCAGGAAGAAGCGGCTCTGATTAGCTTAGCTAGCTTAGGTTGCTAAAAATCTTTATAGTGCAAAAATGGCGTCGGTCAACCCATTTAATCTCAGTGATTCTGAGGAAGAGGCTGAGCGGCGCCCCAATGAAACAGTTGACACAGAGCGGAGTCCGAGTGACGGGGCGCCAGGGCCACCGCCAGGCAATCCTTTCTCTCCGCCTGCGGACGCCGAGCCTCCGACGCTCCTGCTGTCTAGCAACCGGACGAGCCCCAGCGGTGAGGGCATCTCGGTGTCGGCCGCGGCCACCTCCGCTATGGCAGGCAGCACCGAGGCACGGGTCTCTGTGGATGTCATTGCTTCTCAGCTATTACGGGACCAATACATTCTCACGGCCCTGGAGTTTCACACCGAACTGTTGGAAGCGGGCAGAGAGCTTCCGCGGCTGAGGGATTATTTCTCCAACCCTGGCAACTTCGAGCGACAGAGCGGCACTCCACCGGCCAAAGACCAGGTACTCGGACCTGGAGGACCGCTGAGTGAGTAACGTTAGCTGCTCCCAGTGCTACCCATGTAGCTGTCAGCTAGCTCAGTCTTAAACGCTGTATTACTCAAAGTTAGCTTACTAGCTAGCCAACGTTAGCTTAAAACATTGCATTTGGAAGCCAATCGATCTTGAGATATCATCTTGCTGCACCTGCCCTCCTGTTCGGGCCGCAGCCAATAAACGGGTTTTGTGGGTCAGCTGTGTTGGTAGACATAGGGACTAGAGACTACTAGAGCCTCGCTGAAATGTGATTAGGCCAAACCACATTGTCTACTTGCTAGAAAAGATGCTTTGTGGAGACGGGTGCGTGATAATTTGACAGACCTGTTGTGTTCACTGTAGGGTAAATTGAGTCTGGTAGGAAGCCACTCCTTTCTCCAGGCCACTGGGAGGTCAGAGGTCAGGATCAGCAACAGAAAACAAAACAGAGGCAAGAGAAGAAGAGGATGTACAACCTGCTTTAGCTGTTCTGTATTTAACTATGGCAATGCCAGGAAAGCAGTTCTAAATTTGAAGAAAGGGCTATAATTAGTAAGTATAAACAGGACACAGTTGTTTAGCATTAGACTTTCTGAATTACACTGAACGCTACATCATATGGTTTAGGAGCACAGTTAGTATGAGTAGTTATTTCTCTGTTTTTACCAGCTATGGAGGTAAAATATTATTTTGCTTTACCTGTGAAGTGCATACATACCCGTTGCACCATTATCTACTTGGTGGCTGAAAAGACCCATAAACAGACATGCTATGCAAATAGTTACTATGGCCACAGCTCAAGCCACCAAATAAATAAAGCCTGCTATAGAAGAGTAGGAGTAGTATTACCATAAACTACAACTCAGCTGTGGCTAAGCATGGGGGCCTTTGCATTGTAGGGAATATGAGTGGCAAAACCCTCTCTTAAGGCCCCATTTCACTGAGGTGAGGGGAGTAAATTTATTCACACCTATTGTAGACCTTCAATATAAGATACCATAAAGCTCCCTCTAGTATAAGACCAGTGGATTGGCTTCACATGAAAGCACTAGAGTGAGGAAAAAATACACTCTGTAGATATATTGAATGTGTTGCATCCGTGTAAGCAGCGTTGGGCCATTGAATGTGAATTGAAAATGATAGTGATTTACAAATGTCCTTGTCCTCAGCTGTAGACTCTTTTAATGTAAATTACTCATCTTGAAATTGATTCAGTGATTGCTATGTGGAAGTCTAGTTGCAGAGTACAAAGGGTAGGAAGGATGTGAGTATGTGTACAAAGATGGATAAACTGTCTGAGACATTTCAGCCCAGCACTGTGGTGGTGATTTGAATCGATAGGAATATATATCCCTTGTTCACCATCCAAATGTAATGCAAATAAACAGATCTTTGCTGTTTCTTTCTTCTTTAACTTGCCACTGAAAAACAAGACAAATCTTTCCATTAATCAGTTTATGTTAAAACAGGTGGTCTTTGTGTCATGATGATGAAGTGCCATGTCACATCAATGGGTGTGATTTGCCTCCGAGACAGTAGTTTCATGAAAGAAAAACAACATACTGCTTCTAGTATCTGTCAAATCTGGCAGTAGTGTGTTGTCAGAATCAAGGTAGAACAAGGTATTAGTAGTTTAATAGTAGTTGTATCTTTCTCCTCATCCATTCAAGGTTTCAAATCAGTATTTTTAGTCTGTGAATAGCTCTGTGTTTTCATAGAATGAAATGATAGCAGCACTGCAGTTGTAATTTTGACTTTTTTGATGCAAGCTGAGCAAAAAGGCCAGATGATGTATTTTCCTTGTGTAACTGGCAGTTTTCCAGCTCAGGGAACCATAGCATATGAATAAAACCTGAAGAAAAAGAAGATATGATTTTTATAACCAGAAGATTTATTTTCCCCTTATTTTATATGCAGTAGCAATGGACAATGACCTGATGTCTGAGGAGGCTGTTGCATAGTCTTGAGTGTGGGTCTTGATAACTGGCCTCAGGCTTGCTATTGCAGTTGGCATCAACTCAGATTCTCAGCATCCTTTGCTTGTCAGTATGAAACCCTAACCTGTAGAATGAAATACTGACTTATATGTCTTAGACCACAGCAGAAAACATGAACAACTGTGAGATGTGTGTGGTCGTTGTTAAGGTCTAGTGGTTGCATGCAAACCCCCAAAAGGTTTGAAGCAATGTAGCGGAATAAATGTTTTATCATGGTGTCTTCAAAAACATGACAGGACCTGACAGCTCCCCTGTTGTGGTGCTGTCAGGGATGTTGTAGAGAAACAGTAAGCTCAGTCTCAATAGATATTTATGGACAAAAGTTCATAAAAATGAAACTTTGATGAAGCTGAAAAGTCAAATCTTTCAAATGTAGACAGAAAAAAAGCAGCAGCAATTAATGAATTGAAAAGAGCGACAGACTCAGCCCAAGGCAGGTTCCAGGGTGTTCTAATAGCCAAGACCTCATGTGATCACTGGAATGGTATTTTTACTCATGTGAAGGATTCCCCTGATAGACTGCAACATGAAGATACACTTAAGTAGTTGTTAAAGAGGGAGGGATACCGTGTGAATGTATGCTGTCTTGTTAATACAGCAGCTAGCTGTTTAGATAGCAATTTCTTTTGTGTTTTAGTTTTGCAAACTGAAGCAACACATTCAATACCTTGCTTTTGAAGATATGATCCTTGAAGACTGCACACTTTAAAAATATAACCTCTACATTTAATTTACGTATTGTGTTGGAATAAATTCAGCGTACTTACTGCTGTGACCTCAGAAAGTGTTGAAAAGATGCATGGTGTAGCTGTAGCATACAATCAAATGGACTGTGTAACACATTGTGACATGGCACAGCATGGTAACCACACTGCTATCAAAAGGATAAAGCAAACAATGATGCATCAGCAGTGAGTGTAATGATACTTTTCTTGGCTGGGTTATTGTTTTAATATCATTATTCAAATATCTGGTAAGGGTTCTGAATCCTCTGATGAAGTAAAGAATCCACCGATCACCTAATGCACTATAAAAGCAAAATATAAGCACAAAGCCCTCAGCTGGCCAACCAGAAATGTTATTGATGTAATCATTACAAGTGTACTATGACTGTAGCTGTAAGCAGCTGATTGCAGTGTGAGCATGTGTCCGGATAATGACTGTGTTATGAGCTGCATCTGTTGTTCAAAGCCACATGGCACAGCAAAGCATCTCCCACCACCTTGCTAATTGTAGCAAGGAAGTATGAATGGTTTTCTCTGAACCCATCATTGGCTAGTCAAGCAGTCATTTGCTCATTTGACACAAACTGATTTTTTTGGAGTGGTGTAAATTGCCACACACATGGTTGACAGAAAGCTGCCATGTCTCAGACGTTTGTGTGGTTTGCCACATAAGGACTAATAAAGTCTCAAGAGCAGAAAATAGCAGTTGATTTATTGTTGTAGACACACATACTCCGTATAGGTCAAATAGCAGGTTCATGTCATAAATTCAAGGTTAAGCTTTTTGTGACCACAGTTTAAGTGTTGTCCTCTTACAAATCTTTAAATTTGGCACACTATTCAGCCATCCAGGTCAATAACACAGCACATCTGCACAGTGAGGTTTATTATCACAGTTAAATGTATTTGCTGAAGATTCAAAGGTAGTCATTCTCAGTCTGTTGTAACAAAATGCCACATGTACGTCTCCCAAACAGAAGCACTGCCTATGAGTTGGCCCGACCTCATATGTTCTCTCATGTCCCCCCGTCCTTTTCTCTGTCAGGGCCAGAGAGTTGGTATTGTATGAGAAGGTGATTAATGATAATATTGGAGCACTGGCAAGGCTCCTTGTCGCTTTGGACCGGCTCCGACTGGCTGCCTGTTCATAACTCTCTGCTTTTCATTAGGCTGTGTGTGTGCGCAAATGCAGGTGTTTCTGTGCATGTGAATGTTAGTGCTTATGTGCATGTGCATGCATCATAGCAGTGGTGAACACATTGGAAAGTGGGTTATTACTCTGTGTTAGGGTACGACTGCTTGTGGTTCTAATAAGTGCAGCGAAAGACACAAATGTTTTTCATAGAAACCCAATTTGTTCCTTATCTCGTATTATCTACATGCATAGAATTTAATCTATGGCCTGGTTCAATTACACATGAATGTGGTTTATTATTAGTTTTTGTATAATAATGTAAAATTCATTATTTTACATGTGATAATAATACGTACAGTTTCTTTTCATAAGCTTTTTCACTACTACATTTTATTAGATATATTTTCAACAAATGTGCTCATAGCTTTGTGCTCCATTGTTTCATCTCCTCTTTATAAACACTAAACCAGCCTCAGTCTTGCCAAAAACATCCCTCCCATTAAATTAAAAGAGCTTGTTGGCTACATCTTGACCATCCATTCTCAACTGTATCCTGTATTTATATCAGCTCTTTTTTTTAAATGTATCTTTTTATCCTCGTCTAAACTCATGTACCTCTCTCCTTCTCCAATTTATCTCCTTTGTCTTCAACTTGCCAAGCAGAAAATCTATTGTCTTTGTGTGTGTGTGTGTGTTGTACAACCAGCCAGGCAGGAGCAAAGTGAGGAGGAGACGGTCTAAAGTGTCAGACCTGTCTCAGTCCAGATAGTACTCGCCACAGGCATCGAACTGAAAGGTCAACCAGGCAGAGATTCTTGCTTTTTTCTTGCTCAGGCACACAAACAAAAGACATCTGTGCACGCTCATGCGCAAATATGAAATTGTGTTTTTTTTTTTCTCATGCACATTTCTATTATGTACTGTTTTGCCAATAGGATTGCAGCTACTTAAAGCAATGATCCTCGCACATCAACAGGACAGTTGGAAGCATTCTCCACAGGAAAAGCTATTCACCTGACATCAGCCGGACAGAACAATGACACACATATAGACACAAGCAATGCAGAAACACTCTCACACTACGGTCATAGGACTGAGGGTGTGTGTGTTTAGTAAAGCTGCATGTGACACACACAGATAAAAGGAATCTGCATTTCAATTTTTGAATGTGATTTAAAAAAAAAACATATTTAGCAAAAACAAAGAAATGTATGTCCTTTAAGTTTCCCTAATTTTTTTTTTCAATTTTTAAAGTTCTAGCTTATTTTGATAATATCAGGGTATAACATTCTTCCAAGGACGCTCACAGATAATAAAGTAACATTGACAATATAACTTAGCAATCCAGTGCTTATCGGTGGCACAAGCAATTCATTTGTTAGGTTAGTAAAAAAAAATCTGCTTCACTGCTCACACAATCCCTGCTCTTTAGCTTGGCTATTAGGCCAGCGAGGCTACATTTGGCTTGACCTTCTACTGTATCTTGATATCAGAGAACAAATAGGCCAATCTCACACTTGCATTGCAGTGGAAAGAAAGCTAACACCATTGGCTAAGCTACCGGAGTCGCCCAGCTCAGTGACATATGAGCATGACTATGCTTATTTATCAGCTTTATCTCTTCTTCGGGTGAACAGTACTTTTGGTATTCCTGCACTCAGATGAAAGGTTATTGTTTGAAGGTATTGGTTTGGAAAATGGGCGTTTCCATTAAGCAAAGTTGTATTCACGATTGATTACTTTCTTCCCATGTGCAGTAACTGAATAGTTTCTTGGCTAAACTATAACCTTCTCACATAGTTTATAAAGATCTCTGCTTTTAGGTGACTTTGGTTAAGTTTCTGTTTGTATTGTAGAAAGATGGACTTTTAACTTGAGCCCAGTATCAGCATGCTTTCAGCCTGGTGAAGAGTCATTAAGCAAAATAGTGAATCCCTGCCACAGTGCAGCTTACTCTGTCCCTTCAAAGGAGAGCACATGTAAAGCACTGACACATTTTTAATCCTATGAGTTGTTTGATATTGAAATCATCTCACTGTGTGATTATTTGCCTGTATATTTGTCTCACTGCTGTCTCTGTGTCTCTGTTCAGATCGAGCTGGCAGCATCAGCACCTTGGATTCTCTGGACTTTGCCCGATACTCAGATGACGGCAACCGAGAGTCAGACGAACGGGTGGCAGGTAAGATGAACCATATTGACAGGCCTCAAAGCGAGAGACCCGGCTTATCTTGGGGAAATAAAAGGATAATGACTGAATGAGAGAGTGCAATAGAAAGAAGGAAAATAGCTTCTGAAAGCTGCATTCATGATCAATTTAATCTAACCAATAATAATAATCTGAAGTATATTAAAGCTTCGACGTAATTTATTTTGTCATTCCGCACTGCTTTGTCATGCCTCCTTAGTAGGGATGACAAAATTATGAGTTTACTTTTTGAACACATGGTGTCAAATAAACCAAATATTTAGGGTTTCACGGTTTTGTCACTGTAGGCTTTTTAAACCAACTGGGTAGCAATAAAGTAATCTTTCTTTAACATATTCCACTTTCAACATGCAGTGTGCTTGTTTTTGTAATGTGTGTTGAGTTGCTGGTGCCTCCTCCCATCAGCTATCACACTGTGGAGTCAGTCTGTGATATTTTTGGTACAAGACCTGTTTCAGCATTGTTTGATAATCACACTCTCTTCCCCCCGTGGCTCTGTCGTGACACACCATTAGACAGTTTTAGGCAAATACATTAACAGCTGTGTCTGACACCAACAATGCGTCATCATACCACGTTGCATTTAAGAGCAGCTGCTCATTTATGAGCATGTTATCAGTTTTCAGATGTTGTGTGATGAGTATTTTCACGCTGTTGACTAAAGAAAAACAAACAAATGAATAAGCCATTTACTTTAATGCAGAAAGGACAGGGTTGTTATGCAGGGACCATTTCTATTATGTTAAACTGATCTACATCGAGGTTTGATCTTTCTATTTCTTAGTCACCAACATGAAGACATTACTTTTTAGCCATGTACACTGTGCCATGATACAATGGTTAACGTTATCCATTATCAGCTTTTGTAGTCGTCCACCCTTTTGATTGGTAAGTCACTGAGTCCCGAAAAGCCCCAATCCATAACTGTAGTATGGCTTTATGAAATTGTGTACAAACTGTTAAAACACTGGAATATTTTGTGCTTTATGCTTTTCATTTCTTTGAAATTAAATCTTTTTTCCCCCCTACACTGTACATAAATATTAAGCATTAGAATATGGACTGTATGTACTTAGTTTGTAATGATAAATGTCACTAAATGTAATGTGTGTATTTCATTATGAGAATAGAAAAAGCATTACTATTTTGTAAAGCTCAAAGTCATAAGTAAAGTAGTGGGATTGTACGTCTACAATTTAAACAGTGCTTGCTTATGGTTTGGGGCTTTTATCGTTGATAAAAACAGATATATGATAATGCATAGCAAGGGCTCATTTAAAACCATGCAGCAGAGATGTTGGTTCCGCCTCACACCTACAAATTGTGCATCCTTTCAAAAATGGCAATTATTCACACACTTCTCACTTTACCAAATTGGCACCTCCCCTTCCTCTCTTCACTTTTCAACCATCCCCACTCTCATTCCCCTCAACCTGTTCTTCTTGCCAAGATGCCTGCCCCCAGCTGTCTGACTCTGGGTTTTCTGGCTTCCTCCTGACGTTGATCAAACCCCAGGGAAATACTGGACAAGTCACTCCATCCAGACTAGCTTTTTGCTTATTTTTTTTTCTCTCCCCGTTATTCAGTTCTTGGTTTTCCATTTTGTTGCGATTGCATCCTGTGCACTCTTGATCTGCTGGAAAAGTTGGTCAGAATGGGTGTTTTTTGTTAGACAAGTATCTAAAAAGTAATATTGATGGCATTTCTTTTCCTAAATTGTGGAAACAGAAAATTAACCATCTAAGAAATAGCAGGATGTATTTCAGCATTATTGTCAAAGATTGTTTAAGAGTTATACCTGCCTTTCACACTTCCCATACTGGCATGTTTGGCCCTTAGATAAAGAAGTGTGAAAATTACAACAGCACCCGTTGAACCACAATCCTAGAATTTCAACGACAGATTTTGAGATCAGGATCAGAATCAAATAGCAGATTTTCAGTGCACAGCTATGCAACATAGTTTTCCTGCTCCATCGCTTATTACTTTTTGCGTGTGTTTTTTATCTAACGTGTCTTTAAGATCTTGTGTGTTTCTTTTTCTTTATTCAGTGTTAGTTTAGCATTTCAAATTGGGATTTATAAGCTTAGCCCAATATCTGCTGCTTCTGATTGTGTAAGATGTCAGAAACAGCTTGCTCGTGTTATGATCTATGAATGCAGTGGCTTTTTTTAAAAATGAAAACAAGTCTAAACGAGTATGCCTAAATCATATTTTGACTCTTGATTTTTATAGCTCAGAATAGGGTTGTTCATAGTGTGATGGCCTAATCTGTTGAAAACAAGTAACCTGAGCGGTGGCTGTCCTTTTGAGTGGCTTGAAACCAAATGTTTTAATTACTTATTAGTAAGGCATTTGCCTGGAAAAAACCTGTGTCAGACAGCTCCTAGATTATCAAGGACAAATTTTAGTAACTTGAACAGATTTGCTCACCTCAGCTACAACTTAAGTAAATTTGTACTCCCATTTGTTAAGTCAGGCACATTGGTGCCATCAGTGGGAGGGAAATGAGGGCAGGAGATCCTATCATTGAGATGTATCTCAAAGCATTACACACACCTGTCAAACAAACATCCAAGTCAGCTTTACCATGATCCTCTGCTGCATGCGTTCCTTAGATCCATGACTTGCATGCATCCTTTTTTTTGTTGTTTTGTTTTATGACTCTTATGATCTTTTGTGTCGTTTGGTTTTTCATGCCCATCTTTGTTTTATTTGTTTGTTCCCTGTCTTTGGTTGGATGCATTTCCTGTGTGTGTGTGTTGTCAATTCCTGTCCAGTGCTGGAGTTTGAGCTACGGAAAGCAAAGGAGACCATTCAGGCTCTGCGCGCCAACTTGACTCAGGCAGCAGGTGTGGCGTACTTTTAACTTCTTCTCCACCTGAACCCTTTTGTTACAGCTTTCTCTCTTTTTTTTGTTTCTAAGAGAATTCCTCTAGATGAGTAATGCTCAGAATCCTTTCAAACCCATCTAATGTCTTCTCAATTTCGCAGAGAGCGAAGTGCCCTCTCAGGAGAGAAAAAACTTCAAGTCAAGTCCTGAAATTCAGGTGGGAAATCTCTTAAGTGTTCAAAATGCAAAGATTTGTGAATTTTTCTCCTGTGTTAGAAGGAATCGGGAGATTAGACGTGTTCCTTTAAACTCCTGTGAGGCCGTTACTTGTAGGCCTTGAATGAATAATGTCACAGCTTTTCTTTCTTCTCTACCTCAGGAGCCTATACGCCCACTGGAGAAAAGAGCCTTAAACTTCCTTGTGAATGAATATTTATTAAAAAATGAATACAAACTTTCATCCATCACCTTCTCTGATGAAAACGATGATCAGGTAAGGCTTTTTCTGACTGACAATTGACAAATATCTAAATAGAGTTGACCTTTTTTAGACTTCTGCCACCTTTTCAGTGCAAAGTTTCTTTATTCCCAAGGATGAATTGGTGGTATACTTACAACAATGATTTCCCTGACACGGCTTAAATCCACTGTCCTGTATAGATAAATGACAACAACCCCACTTTGGCCACAAATGAGGATTGCATAATTGTTTTTATTTGTTATTTTTCTTTTATGTTCCCAGGACTTTGAGTTATGGGATGATGTCGGCCTCAACATCCCAAAACCTCCCGACCTGTTACAGCTTTACAGGAACTGTGGCAACCCCCTTCCTTCTCCTCGGGACATGGCTGATGTGTCAGTAGGGGTGGATTTTGGCGATCTTCCAGGAAACTGCATTGCTCAAGATCCCCCAAAGAAGCCTGACTTGTCACAACAGGTGTGTACAGTACATGTTAGGGCTGCACGGTTATGGTAGAAATGATAATCACAAATATTTTGATAGATATTGCGATCATGATTATTTATTGTCATTTTTGGAATAGAGCATTTTAATTGCACTTTATCATTGATATAAACAGAGCGCTTCCTTCACTCAAAATGCTTCACTTGCTGAACTTCTGCTTATCGATAGACACTACAATTTACCAATGTTCTCTAAACGCTTCACATGCTAGCTAAGTGGCAGTGCACGGAGAAGCCTCTAGTCTTGCCACATGCAGCAACTCAGGCAGGCGTGTGACCAAAACTTACTTTGAAAAGACTGAATATGGCGTGAAATTGTTGTGAAAAGTTGAAACCCAATGGTTCTATCTATGCAGGCTGTTTTCCATTAACAGAGTTTTGAATGTGCAGAAAACACAATTCAAACATCAATATTGAAACTGAGGTAGTGCACCCATTATGTCGTTTATATGAATCAATTCTCTATTAGAGAAAATTACAGAAGCTGGCTGAAAGCAGTGCGTTTACTCAGTCATTAAGAGACTGCATCAGTTTCCCCAGAAGGATTGATTGATTTGACTCATTATGTAGCGTAGTGGAGGCGGTCCACAGAACTACAGTGATGATGATAAAAAACCTAATTACCACCAATACATTCACATTGAGTAAAAGACTATTTAACTAAATGGAAAGTGGTCGCCTCTTTCAATAAAGTATAAAGTTATGTAGAGTTTTGACCTTCTTTTGAGCTGATGTTCTAACACATCTGTATATTATTTTCCCCCTCTATAGCAACAGACAGAAGTGGTGCAAGAGCTGGAGTACCAGATCAGCCTCCTCAACAATGAGAAGCAAAGCCTAGCAGAGCAGATCAAGAAACTGCAGAGGTAAGTGCAAGTTTGTGCTCCTGTACTGATCTGTATTGATGCAGACACAGTTTCCTTTATTCATAGAAGTTATATTTCATTTCAACAAGAACATTTGCCAATACTGCCAGGGGAAAATGAGAAGCATTCATAAAAATTTGAAAAGTTTTCAGCGCTCTAGTCCACATTATTACCATAACTTTGACCAAAACTGGACCAGTATGGAAATTTCCCCTGAGCACCACTGCTGCATGAAATTACAGAGAAAAAAACCCTCCTCTGAAACATCCATGCTGAGTCTTTAATTGCCACCAATAGGGTTCTGACCAGTTTGCTTGACCACAATCCAGAACTGCTGACGCATTTTACAGAAATGTATCACTCATGTTTTTGGATAGTACTGGTTGAACAATGGATTGTTTATTGATTTGCTGCTTCACTTGTCTGAAATGTGTAGTCTTTGATTCGCTCTTTCATTTTCTTGGCCTCACAGTGAGATCCAGACACTGAAGAGAACTGTCTCCTCTCCACCTCCGGCCACTCTGGACTTGGGCACCCAGAATACATCCAACCCCTCTTCCTCTTCTACAACCACCGGTTGCTCCAGTGACCCTCTTTCTGTGGTATGTGGTCAGTTTGAATATGTAGTACACAGACTTGTGTAAATGTATGCCTGTAATACACTGCATTAATATGACCAGTGTCTTGCAATTGCAATTTTTTTGCAGAATCCCAGGTTTTTGAACCTCTAATTCTAACTTAATTCAGTCTTACCCTCAGCCTCCAACAGATAATGGCCAGTATCTGGACATCCGAGGGGTTTCAGAAGCTGGTAATGACGCCACCTCTGTTCAAAACACATCACACCCACAGTCCCACAACAAGCTTAAGAGTCAACCACCTGTCCAGTTTGATAAACCGAACAGGTGAGTGGAAATTTAGGAATGTTAGACACTTGCAAAACAGAGTAATATGTAAATATTCAAAAAGATGTGTGTTATCTAACTTTATACTTCCTGCATGGAAATATGTAAATACACACTACATAATGGCAATCCTTGTGTCAATAATTTAGTATTTGTTTGCATATTACTTGATATTTATGGGCTCCGAATTAGATTACCTTAGTTAAACCTTACACATTTAATGTAAAGTACATAAATATAATACAGAAAATTACATTCACTGTAGTAGATGTAGCCCATATCAGTGTAGTTCTTAAATGTAACCACTAGATGACGGTAGTTAACAGTCTTTGTCACCACAATGCACAAAACCCAGCAGTTATAAGGTGAAGGACTGCCCTCTTGAGTAAATAAAACAGGTCTTGGCACTTGGTTAATTTTCTCAGAGTACATAGTGGAAATTGAATTAAAATTTTTGGTTATGATTAAACATTTCTTACCTCTGTCCCACCCATGCTGTCGAATGTGTAGTGCGTCAACAACTAGTGAATCATTTATTCAGTGGAATACTGTGTTTCCTATTTGCCCTCATACAGTTCCCTTTTTAAAATTTCAGATTCATGCACAGTTATAAAAACTGAGTGGTAAAATACTGTTGGTCCCTCGGCTGTAGTTGAAGAGGTGTCAGTGCTGCTGTTATGTCTTTTAGTAACACTCTGGCCATCTATAGATTTTTTTTCTTTTTAATTCTACTGACATATATAGTAGTTGTATGGGTGAGTGGCAGCACTAAGCTCTCTGGCAGGGAAGCGCAGTTCACTCCTTAATTATTCAAAGGTCAGGGCAATCTCCAGAGTTCTGGTGAGCACAGATTAAATGTTGCACACTGTAGTGACTGTTTTCGGTCTCTTGTTGTTTGTGGTGTCTCAGGAAGTTATCTCCGGCCTTCCAGCAAGCCTTGCTGTCCTTCTGCAGAATGTGTTCTGACAGCCGTCTGGGAGCAGAGGTCAGCACCACACATTTCATGTGCATGTAAAAAAGGTTAATTCAGGACAATAGCAGTTCATAATACCCCTCTCCTTTGCAGGTTTCTCGTATAGCAGACAGCGAGGAGAGTGTGATGCTAATGCTGGGCCGCTGTCTTCCTCACATCGTCCCTAATGTCCTCCTTGCTAAACGAGAGGTAACCCCACTCCTGCTGATCTTCCCTTTCCTGTTCTGCTCCTCCCTGTGTCCCCGTCATTATTGTCTTCATCAAAGGCTTCTTGTCTTAATGTCTAATAGATACACACACAGCAGCAAGGCAAAGCAGGGTGGAAATTTAGGGAGAGCTGTTGAGTCATCTTACAAATCCCAATTAAAAATTCCAATTACAAACAGCCTCAAGCGTCATTGGGTTAAAGGTGCTATGTGTGCAAATGACTGTCAAGATAAAGTTAAGATACATTCTGCAATAAACATTGTCTCCTCAGTGCCATATATGTTCTCTGTAAACCTCATGAAAAAGTGAATTTTGCATCTCTAGTCAGAATTTGTCTGTGAGGATAAACAAGTTTCTGCTTTCTGGTGGTGATTCACTCATTTCACCATCTGCTATTGTGAGAAATATTTTTGCTCTGTTTGCTTTAAAAGAACACCACCCTTTTCTTGGTTTGTGCACACTGTTTAGAGGCTGCCAGTCTTTTGGCAATGGTCTAATTGGTGTGATTAGTGGTTTGTTCCAGATAATTCATACGATACAAAGAATGTCTCCAACCTGCACAGAGCACCTTTATCCTTGTTTCCTTTGAAGATTGTGTCATTTGCTAGGAAAAAGAATAGGAGTTAGTTTGGAAATTTGCAAGAAAAAAAGTTTTTTTTTAACCTGCTAATCCCCAGCTGACTCGTGTCTATCTATTGATTGGGAATTTCACCTTCTTTTATGATGGCGTTTGTTTTCACCAGTCATCATCATTTCCCCCTCTGCTGTTTTTGTCCCCTACTCACATGTGCTGTCCTTTTTGCCTTCACTGGTTTTATTTTTATTCTTCTCTTTTCGTCTCACTCATTCTCTCACTCTCATGCATGCCTCTCTTCTAGAGAATGGTTGCGCACCTTTGCCAGGTGAGTCTTTCACGCACTCATCTGCATGGATCTCACATGACCTGTAGATCAGAAATGTGTAACTAATGCCCAGCTCCTTTAGCTACAACTGCTATCACTTAGGCTCTGACTTGCTATGATTTTTTTTTAAATTATTGTTTGCAATTGCTCTATCATTTCTGAAAAGTGCAAATGACTGTTATGCTATCTTGCACCGTCTTAGAAAAATATGAATACTGATTTGTAACCAAACTATAAACTAACATGCAATGTTGGCCTAAGGTAAGCAGTTTTAGCCTTACATGGGTTGTAATGTATGTCTCTTCAATCCAGTGTATTTTTACTCTTTCCCCTATGCTGAGTGGTTCCCTTTATGTTTTATTTGCTGCAATCATTTTAAATGCCTAAACCGCTGAGAAGTGGTTTTAATTAATCTTATGACATTTTTGCAACCCATTTTCAAATAAGATTATGTTGTGTTTTTAAAACTAAACAAACCTAAAGAATTTTTTGGATATATATATATATATATTTTTTTTTTTTTTAAAGGTAACTCAACTAAATGTAAACCAGCTTGCTTCCTTTAACAGTAAAGCCAGGGATTCTAATACAACACACTTTTGTCCATTCTATCTGTGCACTGGGGGAAAAAAGCCTGTGTCTGTACACAGCCCTGGCTCTGTAAATGGTACACAAACAAAGTGGCTCAGGGAAATCCACACAACAATATTCCATCTAGCCCCGTCCATGTTTGTGCGGGAAGAGAGATGTGAGGGGGAGTGGAAACGAGCGAGATGGTAAACCCATATTTAAATATGCTAACTAGCTAAATATCAACAATCTTGTTCCCATATCGGGCGCCCCGATAGCCTAACGGTTATGTCGCGTGACCCAAGTGCAGAGGCGTAGCGGTTGTCCCGGGTTCGATTCCAACCTCGGGCGTTTATTGCATGTCCTTCCCCACTCTCTCCCGTTTCCGACTCTATCCACTGTCCTGTCCAATAAAAGCAAAAAAAAAAGGCCAATCTTGTTCCCATATCACAGACTTCATTTTTAACTGTTGGGGAACAGAGTTGCTATTCATGAGTTCTAATTTCTTCTGAGGGGAGAAGAGAATGAGATTTGACAATAGATTAGGCATTAACAAGCAATTATTCCTTGGAAGCTATAATGCAGACACCTGCACAGGTGTTCTATCAACTCATAACTGCTTGCATGCGATGTGTGTCTGTGTGTGTCCATGTGTACTCATATACAATGTGCTTGAATTTTTCACATGCTATTGAAACTTGATAAAACACAAAATTGAGTGTCTGAAAGAGGTAAATCTGGTTGGAGTAGCTATCAGCAGGGCTGCTTTGCATATCACCATGGTTATGTAGTTTTAATCCACCACAGACAGTTATGGAGAACTTAATCTCTTTGAAAAATCTGGATAAACAAACTGCAGGGAGAGGCTGGCACAAAGAAATATAACACAGCAGAACACTGAGGCTTCGGGGGTTCTTCTTGAGTGGTGTGAACTTTGTACTATGTCCGTTAGATTCACTGTGCGTGACATTGTATACACACACACACACACACACACACACACACAGCTGCTCACACTTCCATCTTGCAACTTGAAGCTCTAACCACCACAAACCTGGAGACACACCTTCAGTTGTTTGAATGTGACACCCACTTAAGAACAAAAGGTGTTTGACCTGAAACGGTAGCGTGATACATTGAGGCTCTGCCTGCCACCTGGCTGTATTATCAGACACTGTAAATCATTAAACATTATGTTTTTCTACAATACACAGGACGGCTCTGCACTTTGATTTGCATTCTTTGTATGAACTATTTCTATTTAATTTTTCTTTTAGTGAATTTTTATTTGTTTCTTTAGCTATAACACTATTTTCTTAATGCCATTACTGTATACAGTAGAAGGAAAGTACAGGGTTTCCAAGGGTTATCTCGATAAAGACAGTAAATAAATGCTATAATCATTGACTTCCTTTTTTCTACTGGCCAGAATAACTGTGATCTTTAACGAACTCCTGCAAGACAAAGAGCATTGATAGTTTATCAAGATTGTTGGTATGACGCATGGCAGACAAATTCTGGTAATGCTTTAATGAATGCATGAGTCAACAGATGTGGAACAGAGACCATTCAGAGAAGAATAAACAGCAGATTTAGGGCTTAAGACATTACAGAAGCACAAAATGTTGGAGCGTAATCAAGTACAGTTGAGGCTGATGGGACTGTTATTAGTTTTGCAGACATATGGCCATAAAGTATTGGACAAATAAAAAAAAGACTTTATGATGGTGCTATGTGATAGATGTATGTGTTTATCACAATTTTCTATGTTGTTCTTATTGGGGATATAGTTTGAATGCAAGCACTAGCAATAGCAGTTGAGATATTTGAATGTGGACCAAAGTGGTGAGCCAACAGGCACACATTGCCATTTTCATAGCTATGTGACTCACGTGGCTAAAAAAGACTTAAAAGAATGGACACATGGACAAGAGAAGTCATTGTGGGCCATTGGCTGCAGGCTCTTGTACATGTTGGTCCTTGCACTGTAATGTGTAGTAGTGCTACCCTTTACCAAAAAGCAACGGGCCTCCTGTCTCTGGGTTCTGGCGTCATTCTGTCCACTCTACCTGCCCACAATGTTTACCCAGGACTGGTCAGATGTTTAACCTCCTGAAGGAGTCTTCACATCAGAAAGACTGGAGTTCACACCAAAATAGAACAGGGTCAGTGTGGTTTCTGGCTCTTCAGATGTGTGCTCTTTATGAATTCCTTTATTTGTTTTAAAAGGCCAGTGCTGTTGACTCTCCAAAATGTCTCTTGTGAAGATGTATAGTATTTTTACAGGCCAGGACAGAAGATTATTAAATGAGATGGTTGAATTTGGCCAAATTCAGTCAATTTGCAAATTTTTGCTGTTCTTTTGACGCTTGAACTGATTTCTCCCACATTGAACTCGGCATGTAACCACTTAAAATGACCCTCTGATACTTAAAAGTCATATTTTTACTTTTTAATAGAAGGCCAACATGGCACTGACTTCACAGGGTTGGTCCAGTTTTGAGTGAGTGACTCATCAAAGCCTATCTTTACCCAAGTCTCTCTGTTAGGTCCATCTGTCCGTCCAGTGTTGGGGTTTTGCTTGTTCTTCCAACACTTGGCAGGAAAATAAGATATCTTCCTGGAAAAAAAAAGAAAACAGAGTTTGAAAAAAATATTTTTAACTCTGTATGCACTCTCTAATTTCGGTGTGTGTGGCGGGAATGTAGGGCAGACCGCAATTTGGCCATGGAGGCCCTGTATCAAGGGCAGCTGAGCTCTCTCCCCTCTGGCTGGAAGGCCCATGAACTCTGTCTGAACTCTGGCATAGAGCTCAGTTTTAGCACAAGAACTACTGCTTTCGGTATGTGTGTGTCTGTCTATATACAACAGTCTGGGTGTATGCATGCAGTATTTAAACCTCTACAGTACGTGGCTCAAACTTTGTGTGAGACAAGGTATAACATCAACAAGGTATTGAAGGTAAGCATGTTTTCTCCAGTGTGGACGGGCTCCTGTTGGTTTTCAAAGGTGACCCCGCTGTGTATCTTTCTCCCCATGACTTGCCCATTTTCTCTCCTCTATTTAATATACACCTTCTCCCCTTTTCCTGTTCCTGCTACTCCATAGATTTGCAGGCCTGCTTGACTGCTACCAAACATCCTCCCCTTATGTGTTGTAACCATAGGCACACTCTGTTTTGGCAAAGCAAAACTGATGCCAGCTTTTTCCATCTGTCTGTCTTCTTCAGGAGTTGATTCCTCTCATCCTGTGTACCGCCTGCCTACACCCAGAGCCTAAAGAGAGAGACCAGCTCCTTCACATCCTTTTTAACCTAATCAAGAGACCAGATGATGAGCAGAGGTGTGTGTATGGATAGTACAGTCTGCTCCCAAATATAGGGAGACAAACTTGAGTTTATCCAGCAATGATTTCTGATATTTATGTGTATGCGTGTGTTTTCATAGACAAATGATCTTGACGGGCTGTGTTGCGTTTGCGAGGCACGTGGGTCCCACGCGTGTCGAGGCGGAGCTACTTCCTCAGTGCTGGGAACAGGTATGGTACATACACTGCAGTTGGCCTTTCTTAATATGTCAATGTGCTGCCACTGAGTTTCATGTCTTTCAATTCAGTTTACTGATTTATAGATACTGTGTTTTTTTTTCTTCTTCTATTTCTGAATTCCATGTTTAATTTTAAATCCATGTGTTATGCTCAAGTGTTGAACTGACGACAGATTGTGAATTAAGCAGCATGCAGTCTTTATTGGCACTAAAAACATTCATACTTGTCATTTGTGTTTCATTTTATTTTTACAAAGTTATCTGTGACACTGTTTCCTCTTTGAGCCACGATTGCTTATGTATTTCATTACAAAGACGTGAAAGATTGATATTAATCATGGCTTGTTTTGTTGGTAATTTGTTTCATTTTGTCCCTCATATATATAGATTTCACAATACAGAGGTAAAATTTTGCAACAAAAACACTAATTTCAAATTAAAATATAGACAATTTATACAAAACAATTCTCAACTGAGTCTTGGTTTTAGTGTGAAGATTCATTCAGTGTTTAATTTTATCCTCTGGTTCAGGATAGGCCTGTCATTACCTCCGTGGCGTCCCTGACATAAATGTGATATCAGTTTTGTTTTCGTTGCCACCTGTGTCCCCCCATGCAACACAATTATGATCAACAAAATCTGCTGCCATGACAACGGCAGCTCCCAGCAGTTTGGAGGCTGAGAATCTGCGTAGAAAGACAAATATCGGTTTCCACAGGGTCAGCGTGTTGATGATTCTCGAATTGTTTCCATTCCATGGCGGCTGCACTCCCGTCTGCTTCTCCCTTCTTTTCAACCTTTGTTCCTCTATTTCTTTCAACATTTCCTCCTCTAAATTTGTCCTCCGCAGATTAACCACAAATATCCAGAGAGGAGATTGTTGGTGGCAGAATCCTGTGGAGCCTTAGCACCTTACCTGCCTGTAAGAACATATTGTGCATACAGAATTTAAAAACGATTGCACGTGAATATACTGTGGATGAATGGAATCTAGATGAATTCTCAGTTTCTCTTTATCTTGCTTTGTGTCTCTGCAGAAGGAGATTCGTAGCTCCCTGGTGTTGTCCATGTTGCAGCAGATGCTTGCTGAAGATAAAGCTGACATGGTCAGGGAGGCTGTGGTCAAGAGTCTGGGTATAATCATGGGTTACATAGATGACCCTGACAAATACTCCCAGGTATGTGTTTGGAGGGGAACATGTATCAAGACTGTGTTTTCTTTAATGCTATCAAGAACTACCACCCTGTAGTTATCTGTCACTATTTCCGCGGGATTTGGAACCAGTCAAAACAATGTTTCTATATATGCTTGTGGGTTAGTTTTCATTCCGATCTTTTGTTTTTGTGTTTTTATTCCAGGGTTTTGAGTTGATGCTGCTGTCTCTCGGGGACCCATCAGAGCGGGTGGTCAGTGCAGTCCACCAGGTCTTCATTCCTGCCTTTGCTGCCTGGACCACAGAGCTGGGCTCCCTGCACACTGCACTTATCCCTTCTCTATTAGCACGTATAGAGAAACTACTTAATGTAAATGACTTTTCATACTCTTTGAACTCATTTCATTGAATCTTGGCGCCATGCATATAATTATTTCAAATGTCTCACCTTTGCTTACTACCTTTTTCTGTAGCAGGGAGAACATGGACTGGATGAACACAAGCTCCACGTTTTTCTGTCAGCCCTTCAGTCCCTTATCCCTCCTCTGTTTGCTGTGGTGCTGCAAAATGCACCTTTTACCAGCAGAGCCAAACTCCACGGAGACATACCTCCAATAGAAGGTAGAATCACTGTCTACAGAGGCACAAACACTAGTCACATGCACAAGAGATTCACTTTAGGTAGCAAAAGCTGAGGTTTGTATTTAGGTGCGACTACAATACAGTGTTTAATTCTTTTTGCCAATCTACACATTTTCAAGTGGAACAGTGTTTCTTTCTTCGTCTTTTAATTCTTTAAGTAGCACATTCACTGAGTTTCTGCTGTGGTTCTGTACCTTTGATCCTGCAGTGACCCGGTTCCCCAGGCCAGCTTCTCCTCTCCAGGATGTGGCAACTATCATCGGCAGCAGGGAGATGCTAAGTGCTCTGCTGCTACTCTATGACCACCAGTTAGAGCATGAAGGAACCACCGGCTGGGACAGTCTGCTATGGGTGGTCAACCAACTGTAAGAAATACGCACACAGACACACACACAATGTGGGGTTTCCATTACTTCAGAGGACATTATATTGGCTTATATTCATTTTCTAGAGACTTAAAATAACTTTAACCATAACCACTACTTCCCTAACCCTAAACCCAACCTTAACTTTTACTGAAACTGAGTCTTCATGCTAAAGTTTGATGATTAATGCAATGAGGACTTCCCTCATTGTGAGGGAGTCCTCACAATATGTGTGTGTAAACAAATTTGTGTCCCTACAACATGAATTATATAAGTACACACACTCTCTCTCACACACACACACTTATAGACACATTCATGTTAACAGACAGTTAACAACTTACTGAAAAAGATAAAGACAGTATGCATGTATACTGATGTCTGCTCTTTCTCCAGCCTGCCTCAGCTCATAGAGATTGTGGGTCGCATTAATGTGACATCATCAACCTGCGTACACGAGTTCTCACGCTTTTTCTGGCGGTTCTGTCGCACCTTTGGGAAGATCTTCACCAACACTAAGGTAATGACATGACAAAATTATGTATTCTCCCGATGATACTACAACACTTTGGTCTTAATATGTGCTCTTAATCCGCTGAACCCCAAGCAGTTTCTGGGCTTTTTTGTCTCTGTCAAATTTTATTACAAATTGTTTATTTTTGCCAATTTTTAAAATTAGACATGTAGATTAAAGAGATTCTTATGAAATACCACAATTTTAAGCTTGTCTTTGCTTAATTTTTCAGATGAAACCAAAAGGCATGATAACGATAAATGTCGGAAAGTTGAAAATCAAATGATTCTCTTGTTTTTACAGTTTCTCGCTCTGATAAATGGTGTAATTTTGCCAGTTAAGTCGTCTCCCTCAGTTTAGCTTCTCCACCTGAACTTTTTTTATTAGAATTATTGAACTATGTCTATGTTTGAAGTGTAAAGTATGTAGTGCCCTGAAAAGAAATTCTGAAATCAAACAAAAAAATGTATGTCATGGCATGCACACTATTATTTGCCAAATACTTGACAATGCACTGCTTCATCTTTTCTGCTGTGATGGTAAATGTGTAAATTATTGCTGTGCCTCTCAGTCAGTGGTGCAAAATGATGGTTATGTCTAAAATATTTTTTCATTTGTAGCTCAACAGTAGTCTATTAAGTTTATTATATAGGGGAAAGTAAGTGTGTAGATTATTTCAAACAAAGATGTAATGATTCTTAGGAGCAGACAGTTTACTATGTATTTATTAGAGATTAATTTCAGAGTCAGTTGTAAAGTCTTTTTGAACATCTGGTTTTTGAAGTCTTTAAAAATAGTGTCTTAGTGCGAATGATATTTGTAAATGAAGTGACGGCATTTTTTAAATCTTTGTGATGTTTTCAGGTTAAACCACAGTTCCAAGAGATTCTCCGACTCTCTGAAGAAAATGTTGGTAAGGACAGTTTTGACATACGGACTGAAGTGTTTCAAGATTTTCTCAGCTCTCTCAAGAGAATGTTGATAGGTGGAGTTCAGACACTGACACTGTTGATGTAAACAAGCTATTTGGAGTCACTTATGGGTGTTCCCCTTTTTCTTTTTTAAATTCCGGACATGTTTTTGTGATTATAAAGAGGTGCTTGGTCTCATCTAGCTGCCAAGTGATTTAGCTTTGGTATTGTGGCCATTTATGAAATGTGTTTTCTATTGAGACATAGTCAGTGTTGAGGTCATCGTGACCCTTATATAGCAATTGTCCCCTTTCAGTAGATTTTTGTAAAACCACAACAATATAATGTATGCTGAGCCCACGGTGTTGCAGACATAGTAATGTGCAGCACAGTATGTCAGACTGTAACTCGCCGCATCGTGTCCTTTGCATCTTGCTTTATTTTTTTATTTCCCTGATTAAGTGGGCAAAAAACAGACTGTTTATTCATATATGCCTGGCGCAAGGGTTTCATATCAGAAAAACAGTGCGAGTGTCAAATGTAGCCCACAATACAATGCAGCCACATTAAAGAGTCATTTTGTCTGGATGCAGAAAATGCAAAAACAATTTTTTTGAAATTTTAATAGTTGCTATAGGAATGGGTTTTTGTTGTCTATTCCTTTGACCTATTTTGTTGGTTTATTCTTCGGTCAGATGCTTCAGCAGGGAACGGTATTCTGACCAAAGCCACAGTCCCCATCTATGCCACTGGAGTGCTGACATGTTATAACCAGGTAACTTAATAGCAACTCAAGTAGTTGACTAATTCCTGTCTCAGTTACTCATTAAAGTAATTTCCACAATGCTGTGATTTATGGGTCCCATATTTTCTACACAATTTCATAAACATTAGATTATATTAACCTGGAAATTATTAGATATTTTCATGAAAAGCCTGAGCAATTTAGTGTTATTTATATGGGAAGTGGAGACAGTGTAGCTGCTCTAATACCAGCTTGTTATGTTCAGGTTTTTTAAGAAAAAAAAATAGGCAATAATGTACTAGGTAAGTAAAAAAAAAAACTTCATATACTGAATGCAATGTGCATCTTAGTTTCCTGGAAATACAAATTCTCAATTTGCTTACATAGAAAATTCATCACACCAAGTTATTTTAAGTTAGATCTGGTATAGTGGAAATATGTTTGTAAGTAACTAACTGTTAACTAAATTTTGTAGCATGAGTTGTGTTTTATTTATGTTTCAAGTAACACAAAACTAAGGAATCCAGCTGCACTGGAATCTAATTGGCAGCTTAAATGTTACTGAAATGATTTAAGGCATGTATGTACGTAAGGCAGCTTAAAATAAAGAATGAAGAACCTAGCTTAAGAACTTTTAGGAAACTCAGTTTCACTTATCATTAGTTTCTGAACTATTGTTAACTTTCTTACCACATCATTTCCTATGGTTTGTTTTTTAAAGAACTTGAATTTAACAAACGTGTGCTTAACGTAGCTTCCTTAACTAACACTCTCTCGGTGTCTCTTATAAGTAGTTCCAAATTGAATAGGACATTCTTGAAAGTGTCCCTGTAATTAGCAGCTAAATGTCTACTAACTTTAAGGAAATAATGAGGAACATTTAAAGGAAATTAGCTGGAGAAAACACAACCCTAAAAATATTGCATTGCCATAAGTTCCTCTATATAGTTAGCTGGCATGTGAAGTAGTTTTTTTGGACCCTTGTTCTCTGTTGTATATTATAGTGTGAAGAGTGTGTACCACATTGTACTTTGTGTTATTGTTCATTGTCATGAGGGAAAATCCACTCCAAAATACATCAAGTTACCACATATTTTTGTTTTTATTTTAGGTTCACAAAATAATGCAGCAGTTGCAAAACATACTGGAACACGGGAGTGCTGTATTTTGTGTTAACTTTCAACACAATGTGTCACCAAAGAATGCTCGGAGCAGTCCAATTCAACCCGTGTTAAAAATGATTTTAAAAAAGCATGTCCCCAGCACACAAACTTAGCAGTAGAAAACTGTGGATTTTGTAGATATTAAGATGTGAATAGGAATGTATATGTAATGCTATTGTTTCTCTAAAGGAGGAGGATCGCAAGCTGTTGGTGGGTTTCCTGGAGGATGTTATGACAACCCTTTCTCTATCCCATGCACCTCTCGACAGCCTGAAGGCCTCCTTTGTGGAGCTGGGGTGAGATATACATAGACACACACACACACACACACATAGATTTAATCTTTTTTTGGCTTGTGGTGGAAGATATCCCCACTTTTAAAAATATGCCTGACACATTGGCTTTTGTACAGTCATTTATTTGCATTTGTAACTTGTGAATAAATTACATCGCAGTGTGAAAGTTAGTTGATAGTCATCAGTCACCACAATATTTATCTTTTTTCTCTATTTCAGTGCCAACCCAGTCTACCATGAACTGCTGCTGACTGTTCTGTGGTACGGGGTGGTCCATACATCTGCTCTGGTCCGGTGTACTGCAGCACGGATGTTTGAGGTACAAAACAGACACACAAACACACAGATAACGTATTGAATAAATCCCAGTTGTTTAACTTTCCACTAAAAATATCGCACTGTTGATACATTTGCTTTTTTTTACATTCTGAGCAAGATGTAAAAATAAATGACTGTGACTCTGCTACTGAGTGTATTCTAGTAACATATAGTAAGAAGGCTGCACAATTATAGATAATATGAGCATGCATTTTAAATTTTAAGTTTGTTATACAATGATTGTAAGCCATTCTAAATGTAGTTATATGTACTGATGTATTGAGCAAAAAGGGTTTTGTGCAGTTATACATGCTAGTACAGTCCTACTATATAGATAAGATTTTCATGTTTACTTATTTGCTGTACATGTGCTAGCTCTGCTTGCTGTTGCTGCTGTTAAACATGCATTTTATATTAAGCTATTCTGTCTTTTGAATGTGAGTAAAGACTGTAGCTGTAGTTTATTTGACCTGTGGTTCCAACTGTATGGCTAGACCCTCCTGGAGTTAACATCAGACCTTTCACTGTGCACTCGTCTCTGAAGTAACTAAATAAATATCTGCTCCATATCAGCTAAAGGCTGCAGTCAGTGACCTGAAAGTACTGTATGGTCAAATGAGTTGAAGGCCTGTTCCTTTTCAGTGTTGTTGGAAAGTATAATTTAATCAGAAATGTTTTCTCATGATTTTTTTTTCACTATTTTAGCTCTTGTGGAAACATAATACTACTATTGTTTTTTAAAGGAAGACAAAAGCTTCTCTGTTTCTATTGAGCTGATTGTATCCATTTTAAGCCAAGTCAGAAGTTAGGCCAAATCCATGAGAGACATGAGATGTGTGCACACTGTAGGTCAAATGTTGGGATGAGGCTCTAGGTATAGCTCTGGAACGTGGCCTTTGTGGATCTAAAGCTGGGGGAGGAGGAGTGGTAGGATGTATTCATGTCCCCCTGTTCTGTGCAGTACTTGCCCTTTCCCAAAACACCTCACTGTCACCATTCCATAGTGTATAGCTGTCCACCATTGTCAAAACTGTGGATTGAAAGGTGGTCCTCTACCACAGATGCCAGATCAAATGAGCATTCTCTACTATTTTATATTTAACGTGACTGAAATAATCTGATCTGGACTATGTGGAAAGAGCCCACAGTTTCCTGCTCACCTTACTGTAACAGTACTTGTGCAGTTTAGCTATGTTGGCTTCGCCACGTCTTCTGCATACCTGCGAGTGCATGAATGTGTGTGTGTTTGTGTGTGTGAATGTGTGTGTGCACACACTTGCTTGATACATGCAGTGCCGCTCCGTGCCTTGCAGCTATGGTTCTTGTCATTGTATATCACTTTCTTCCTATCTTTTTGTGTTTTTTTTTTTCTTTTCCCTACCCTCTTTGTTTTGTTTTTTTTCTTTTCTCTCTATCTATTGGCGGTGTTGCTCGCTCTTGTCCAAATGCCCCGCCCACCTCTGTGACATCACGGCTGGCTCTGTCCAATCCGATCAGCTGCTGGTGAAGGGGGTGAATGAGACGCTGGTAGCTCAGAGAGTGGTGCCGGCTCTCATCACACTGTCCTCCGACCCTGAAATGTAAGTGGAACAACAACAACAACAGTAAACCGCGCCGCGTCTCTCTCCCCCTTCTCTCTGCTGCCTAAGAACTATCATACTAGTCTGTACCTGCCAGGAGCAAATTCAAGGCAAGGCAAATTCAGCACAAAAGAAACTCTTATAACAATATCATCATTGATAGAATTTGATCTTGATTAAATTCATTTTAATTTCAGGTTCTCATATTGACTGACTGTCTTTTACATAGCTGTAACCAATTGGTTTTTAGTAGTTTGGAGTGGCTCCTGTGTAGGTTTAGGCTGTGCCATGGGGTGGTTCTTCAGCACAACCCCTGTTAACACTAACATTGTGCATGTCAACATCGTCAATCTGCAACACTAACTCATGCCAGCTCTCATCGCCTCATCAATCTATGACACTAACCAGTCCTGTGCCAGACTGGTGCGTGTACATTGTCTACATGTGACAACAGCACAATCCCAGCATGTTCATCTGTAACCCGTCCCCTCCTTCTCCTCCTCCTCCTCCCTACCCCACTTCAATGAAGCAAGGCCCTCCTCCTGATTGACTCGCCTACTAGTGATTTATTATCACCCCGTCTCTCTCAGTTTATCCTGTCACTCTTTTTTTCTATCTATCTCTTCTATATTTCTCTTTCTGTCTTTACCTCTTTCTGTCACCTTTCTCTCTGTCCTCCCTCTACATTTCCCCCTCTCCTCCTGTCTCTGTCCCCTCCCACCATGCCTCTCCCTCTCTCTCATCCTGCTGTGTGATGGGTTTGCAGTTGGTTCTCCGAGGCATGAGTGAAGCATTAGTAGATCGCCGGGCGGCTCCAGCCCTTATAACTCTGTGCAGTGGGCCTGAATTGTGAGTCAATCAACACAAGAAAACCTCTCTGTAAACATTGTCATTTTGTGGGCTGCATCCTTACAGTGTAAAACAGTGTCTTCCTATGAATCTGTCGTGCTGAGCTTCAACGGGCACTAAAAGAACCTTGATGTGATGCCAGAACCGTACATCTTAATAATTGGCTGATGAGGCAGCTTCTTTAACCACCACAAAAATTCAGCGGAAGAGGAATTACGAGTCTAAAGTCACTGACCTCTCTTCTTCTATCCTGTCTTCAGCGTACACTGACATGACGTCAGTGAGCCACAGTGACTGGATGATTACTTCAATCTTATTTTGTTCAGTCCTTTGTTTTTAAGTATAAACAAAGGACAATCTTCTTAGTCATTTCTTGACAGTAATTCAAAGCATTTTTTGGCTTCGATGTCTGTGATGAGACACAATGATGAAATTTGAGGCATCACTGTTGGAATGTAGCCCTTTTCATCTGATCATTCTCTGTATTTAAATGCACACGTTAAAGGGAACATACACTTGTCCCCAACTTGAACATTAAACACATATTATTTTAAAATCTTAATATATGTTTTTAGTTGTTTGTAACCTTTAAAAATTATGGTTTGATATCCCTCACATATCTTGCTGTGTCTACAATCAGCAAAGTTTTTACTCCAACAATCCCTCGGTGGTCCACGTGTATCTTTTGGTCTTTTCTGGTCCTACTGACAGCGGAATGATTATCTAATATCGCTCTAACACCACCCCATTAACCTTGCTTAATGCAGTTCATTTCAATCATTGATTATTGTGAGTTGTTTTAATTATCATATTTGTAGTTATATAACACATTTGGAAATTAAGTAATCCCTTGAAAGAAAGTGTATGTGAACCCATTTTCTTGGCTTTGTTAGCGTTTAGTTTTTAGTTAGCTGAAGAATGATATGGTAAATATATCCTACTAAGTAAAGTATTAGTTATAAAATGGCAGACATTGATTATAGATCTAACACGTCAAATACAGATATGGGTCAAATATTATTTGCAAATTGTTGCCGTTTTTGTGTTACAAGCTAGAAAGTTGGCACAATTTTGTACACCTTTATATCCTTGGTGGGTTACGGTGTATCAGGTCATTAGAGATCAGATGGTCACCATTGTAACTTACAAATCAAAAATACACTCACTTGGTCAGCAAAGCAGTGTCAGTAAAATATTGATAGCATTGATAGGTCCTGCAGTTGGCAATGACAGTTAATTTTGTCTGAATTTCACTGCCTCTGGTCATGTAATAGGTCTAAATTGGCCGTACAGTAAGCACTTCTGTCTTTACTGTGGTTAGCAGCATGTTATTACTATATAATTACTATATTTAGATGAAACCTACACCATGTGTTAACCCAAATAGTCCAATTTGTTTATGGTTTTAGTATAAATGCTGTGCTAGATTTGCCACTGTAATAGAAAACCTGTACAAAATATGTGATTTTAGTCAAAATTGGAATCAGTTAGCTGCAATGTTTAAAAAAATCTAAAAACTGGCCCAGGAAACCTCATTGGTGCTTCCCAACTGACGTAACACCCTGAAGCCATCTGAGTTGCTTTAATGTGGTTTAAACCCAACAATCTAAAGAATCACATATTTCGAAATACATCAGACAACAATTTGCAGATAACGTTTGACTCATTCTGATTCAGGCGTAAAGACACGCTACTGGAAAAATTCAAGAACACTTCAAAGAGTGATACGGTGACTGTGAATGGTCAAAACATTGTGTTGCTTTCCTGGTGTTTTTAGCTCAGTGAGGATATCCACTATTCCTGCCTTCGGTACCATCATGGAGACGGTCACACAGAAAGAGGTAGGGGATTAACTGTAAAACTGCACACTTGGCTAATATGCAGATGATGAATCAATCATTATAAAAGGTTTAAAAAATACTTTGCCTGTGTGTGTGTAGCTGCTGGAGCGTGTTAAAATGCAGCTGGCATCATTCCTGGAAGACCCTCAGTACCAAGATCAGCACTCTTTGCACATGGAGATCATCAGGACGTTCGGGAGGGTTGGACCTAATGCAGAGCCACGCTTCAGAGACGAGTGTATGTAAAACACACAAATGCATTAAAAAAAACAACAATACTGAATCATGTTTAAATGTTTTCTTTTTGTCTAACTCTGCCTGGCGTGTGCACTAACTTTGTGCTTGTATTTGTAGTTGTGCTGCCACACCTTCACAAGCTCGCGCTGGCTAACAACAGCCAGGCAACGGAAAGCAAGAGGATTGACATTGCCACCCAGCTGTTCGAGGCCTACAGCGCCCTCTCCTGCTGCTGTATCCTTCCATAGATTGTGGTTTGTGTAAATTAGGCCATATGCTGGATAGCCTGGATTTAAATTCTTGATAGGGACTTTTGTTTATAGTCTTAGCGGGGATTGTATATATATTCGTGTGTAAAAACTTAAGGGGAAATATGTGTAGTGCACTTTTTCTAAGGGGTCACCACACACATGCTTTTATAACTACTGTTCTTATGTATTTCCAGATGATTTACTAGAAGTCGGTGTCAAGACTGGCTAGGGTTCAGGGTTAGCTGTCGTAACACTGAGTCAGTGGGAAGACCAATTGAATAACCGGTCAAATGCTAGCTACACCGGTCAGATGTGCTTCTGATTGTGCCTGTATAACTGTGCTGGTACGTATCAGCGCAGCCCCGGTGCCTGAGTGTATGGTTCACTGTGTGCGTTGGCAGAGTTTGCCTGTCATTTGGCAGGAGGAGAAAGGGAAAAATAAGCTGCCTCCATTTTGGGGCTAGAGGTAATTACAGGGTTGGTTAAGCAAAGGAAAGGATGAGAGAGGGAGAAAGCGTGTGAGAGGAGGAAAGGACTGAACATCAAGTCCAATCCTTAGGAACAGTTCCCAGGACAAGACTCACGTTTACATTACCTCTGCTCTGTCTCTGTCGTCCTTCTCCTCTGTGATTCTTTCCCCTCTTACCGTTTCTCACACTCTTTTTTCCCTCTCTGCTTCGTCCTTCCTCCATCAACCCTACCCCACCCAGGTCCAACTCACATACACACAGACAGAGGACAGCTGGTTTGAGGTTCATTCCTGTGGATTTTTGTCAGGCTGTGATTTCACAGTGCAGTAGTGTCCAGGAGGTATAGCCCTAACCTCAGAGGCCTTGCCTCCCACTGCACTTCTTTCTCTTGTAATCAGTGCAACAAGCTCTGAAACTGTACATTCCCATCTCTAAAAATATAGATTTGTTCACTGCTTGTCCCTTATAGCCCTGCTGGAGTTTACAGGTGGCAGAACACATGCAGTCCTGGACTTGAAATTTAAGTTTGTGTCAGCCTATTTTGGTGGCAGATGGGTGGAGTGTAGCTTTCGACAGCACAGTGATGAAAAACATTTTCAAAATCAAAGGAAAATATTTGCAAATGAGCTGTGGTTTATTTTATTCATTTTTTTTAAATCACTGACGGGTTTATCTAAATTTTTTAATTCTCCTGAGGTAAACCCCTTCCCCTCTGGTAATTCCTGGAAGCGCCGTCAAAACAGTAATAGTGAATGTTTGACCTTGGAAAAGAGCAGTTCCTTACTTTGCATGTCTATATATGTGGCCAGAAAAACAGGAAAGTCTGACTAGATTAATATTCTGATAATTTTACACAAGGTTTTACACATTTTTTCTTTTTTTTTCTTTCCCAGATTTTATTTAAATTTGAAATACCTTGTGGCTTTAACCCACTGTCTCTGGGTGTTTTTTTTTTTTTTGCTCCTGTCACATTTTAACTCATTGTGGGCTCATTTTTCACCTCAACATAAAATCCTGCACCTCTATGGAAACAGAACAACCATGGTCAGAACTCAGAAATGTCTTCTGTGCAGTGTGACAAGTGTATAATGCCACAAATCATTAAAAGAATACTAGAAAAAAGGTGATTCCACATAATATAGATATTTTACTTGTTACATCTTTAATTTGATTCCATAGTACTTTTTCCATACTCTCTGTTTAAACATAGCCTGCAGTTCAACCCAGTTCAGCTGAAAAGGTACATGACTTTTGGTCACAGCTGAGTCACTAATGCCTTCATGGCTGCAGTGAGAAGCCACAAATGTTTTTGTTTTTTACAGAATCTGGTGCAAATTATTTATTTTATGGTAAAGTGATTTTGATCATTTGTCACATTTTTAAGCTTAGATACGGTTACATTTTGTGACAGAGTTTCACATCACATTTAAGTAGTTTAAGGACAATTCTTTCTGGTTTCACAGTTTTCTTTCTGATCCATGCATTGGAACAGGGATAGTAACAAGCTAGTGTCTTGATTTCTGCTCTTTGAATAGTAATGCACTTATTCATTGTGCTTCGGGTCAGCTGGCATTTTTCACCGCACTGTTTTTTTCATTCCTGCCCTTAACGTCCTGTGCAGTCATTTCCGAGGAAGTGATGGTCAACCATTTCCTGCCTGGCCTCAGGTGTCTGCGCGCCGACATGGAGCAACTCTCTCCCGAGCACGAGGTCAAGAGACACACCAACACATGCGCACACATTCAGGGGGATTTCATGTTTTTATCAAACACAGACTCTGACACTTTGCATTCATTCATAAATGCAAGCACATCATATATCTCATCTGCATGCTCATGCTTTGACGCCCCCAGACTGTCTCCTTTTTCAATCTGTTACTCCCTGGGCACTGCACACAATAAAGACAATGAAGACGGACAGTGTGACTCTTTACCTCTTTGTCAGATACACTCATAGACACACACCTACCATATTTATTTGTGTCTCAGAATCTCACGCGATACATTTCATGTGAGCATTTTCCCAAGGTGACTAACGATCAGCTGATTCTTTTCCTCTCCACACATCCAGCCTGTCTGTAAGCTCTGCATACCAGGTTCTAAGACAGCAATCTTTTTTTTCAAATAGTAAAACATACAAATACATACAAAGTCTTTATTTTGCCATGTTGGTGACATCTGCTTTGTACTACTCAGCACATACGAACATGCTGTTAACAAATCAGCTTAATCTACTTCTGTCATTCACAGGTAATTCTCAGTTCTATGATCAAAGAGTGTGAAATCAAGGTGGAAAACAGAGGAATGTCAGACGCACAAGGGTGAGAACATTCACAGTCACATTTACATCATCAGGTCTTCTGAAAGGATTCGCAACATATTCGTTGTAATTGCATGAGATGGCTACATGAGTAACGGCAGTCTGAAGTAGTCCTACTGTGTGGAAAGGGGCCACTTAACAGTGTTGGGACTCAGCCTGTATTGTGGGTTTACTCCCCATGAGGAGAGCGTATAAAAGTGTTGGAACCACACTCATTATGTGGGCATCCTCATAGAGGGAGAGAGGAGAAAATGAGTTGTTTTGCTGAAGCTAAGAAAGCTGGGACATCGGCCATGTTGTGGATGTCTTTTAAGCGATGCTTCCCCCATCTTGTTAATGTGTCTTTGGGGCTCATTAAAAACAGAAGTATGTGTATATGGATATAAAAAAATGTGTCCATGTCTGCATGTGCTGAGTTCTGGGTGTGTTCCCTCAAGCCTCCAGAGAAACTCTGATGTTACAACGTTTGTGTTCGTGCTCAGAGTTTTTAGTTCCTCTTTCATTTTCAATCTGTCTTCAATTTCTCTCTATATAATTGATGACTTAGTTCATTATTTTTGCAGCATGCATCTTTTAAGGACTTCCTGGCATGAAACGTCGAAACCCTGACATTTTGTGCTTAACAGTAGTGAATCCAAAAAAGACTGTCAGAAAGACTTTATGAAAGAGAATCTCATAACATGGGTGTAATTGTTTCTACCTCTGTATCACTGAGATCTGATGTTAAAGTTTCCATGTTCACATACTTCTTGAGGCCTATAAAGTTTTCTGTGGTGTAGTGGACATACATGAAAAACTGTAAACTAAAATGGTTCACAGGAAGACTGAGGCCTTATGCTGTAAGAGATGAGGCATTTTGATAAGAAGTTCTCGAGTTGGGTAGTGGAAGCCATGTGCTACTTTTTACCAGTCAGCCGAGTCTGAACTTTATTGACTCTAGTTTGCTGTTAAGATTTGTCGTTTGTCCTTCTGTTGAGCAATAACCCGCTTGGCAGAGAGCTGTAACTTCTCCACAGTATCAATCTTAATCCCAACTAACTCAAAAGAGGAACTTGTGGAGCCGTTAGACTGTAAAAAATCTGGAGGGGCTGTATTGCCAAACAGCATTCTCTCTCTAAAGAAGTAGAGTAAAGGCTGAAGTGAGGTCACATGATAGAAGGTTGTGTAGGTTTGTTGCACTGTTGTGATTTAGTTTTTGTCTTAGAATTCAGTAACATGACAAAATGGAGCTGAAGTTTGATGTTGCATCATGATTTTACTGAGATTTATGTCCTGTTTTTGTCCGTAGCTCGATGTCCATTGCATCCAGTTTGGTGGGTGAGGATGCCAAGACCAAGTTCCTGAGTAAGATGGGTCAGCTGACCACCTCTGGCGCCATGCTGGCCAACGTCTTCCAGAGAAAGAAGTAACCACGACACTGACTGATCGGCCATCGCGACTAACTGACGAACCCCTGCTGTCTTTGGGAGCATCTCATTTTGCTGGAAAAAGCATCGGTTCAGCTTAAAGTAGAAGAAAGTGTAAAGTTTAATCAATTTGAAAGGGTTTGCTGAAAGTGGTGATTTAAAATCTTCAGAGCAGCAGGAAAAACCTGCTACTTAAAGGTGAACAGAAATGTTTGTTTTTTTTACAGTGAAAGCTTCTGAGGTTTTCCCCTCTGCTCATATTTCCTCTCCTTAATTCTTAATCATGACGAAAGCATTGTCAAGGGATCTGCTTTTATGAGTCAGTGTTAACGTTGTCATTTCTGAAAGAGAGGAGAGAGGGGAACAAACTGAACAGTATCACCCAAAGTGATGACAAGGAATTTGTTACCTGGACATTACTGGACTTGAAAATACCACTGAATCTGATTTTCAGACGAGCTTCATTTGTCTCTAGGAAACAAAACTTCTGCTGGATTTCATTTCGAATTTTAACGGGCGCCATTTTGGATCAAAAGGCTCCACAACATTTGCATTAACTTGCATTTGTGAGCGAAATTACACTGAAGGTTTGAACCAGAAAATGCCAGTGCATCTGTTTAGAATGCCTTGTGCAGAGTGTCTGTACGGCTCAGAAGTATCGCCTACTTGAAACTATAAAAAGTTGTCTTGCCTTTATCTCTTCAAAGTCCGTCTCTGGTTTTTGTTTTGATAGCTTCTATTTTATAACTTATTTATGTCTTAATGAAGAAAAAAACATACTTTATTCCAACTTCCAAAGAAATTTGCACTTCACTTTACTGTTTTGTTCTTTATTATATATATTTTTTTGTTTTAATTCAGAGTCTTATACATAAAGATTATCACTACTGTTAATGAGTTGTTTTTTGTTTATCTCTTTTGGCAATGTGAAGTTGAAGAGAACACTGATCATAATTATTCCTTCTCTGTCCGTTGCATCTTGTCTCTCAGTGTTGCAGTGTCTCTGATAATTGTACTTTTTTTTCTAAAGTGGGTATTTGGTTATATTTTTTCCGTTGTTCTTTTTGGATATGCTCTGAGAGAAACAGTAAATTACTGTATCATACACTGAACTGAAGGGGATGGTACTCATTATGTATATTTGAAATTCGTGTCATGGTGTAATAAAAGATGGAGATCAGTTGTGTACTTAAACATAGCTCTGGAAGTTTTATTGAATGCCTTCATGCTTTTTAGACTTTCCGCTGTGTGTGATGAAGAAAAAGCTCACTTTGGCTCGTGGTTCAAAGTGTCGACAGGTGTTGAAGGCTGTAAAACGAAGTCATTTCACTGAAAAACACACACTCCTACTGTCTCTGCCCCTCACGTCCAATCCTTTGATGTGCTCCATTGTCTGCTTAGTGCAACAAACCAAAGTCCATCTTATGGGGCATTCCCAACAACTTAACCCAAATAAAAGCAATAATAAAAGCTCAGATCCGCCGTCAAGATTACGCTATCTCTCAATCTCTGCTGTTGTTGGGAAAATTATGACCCAGTGTTAATAACATGGTAAACTTCGGCCTAAATCGATTGATCTCAGCCACACTGTGTGCACCTCTCTGTACGAATTTTAACAGAGCAACACAAACTTACAAATAGGGTTTTCACTGACATGTAATGGAAATGGCTACCTTGATTTATGTTTAAAATAGAAGAAAAGGTCATGCACGACTGTTGAGCCACACTTATTTAGTGGTTAAATATGGTGTGAGTGAGTTAACACTGTGATAAAGAACAATATTTGCATATTCTGGGTAATGTTCAACCACCATCACTGATAACTGACCAGGTGGACAAATAATTGATACATGCTG
>OMNN01103266.1:0-15159 GCA_900302755.1 Chromis chromis
ATTACCAAAATAATTTTTTATGTTTCTGTAATGGTTAATACACCAGTATGTAGAAGCTCTTTAACTGAAATGATATTTTTAATGCTAAAATATAATTATTATTGTTATCCATGAATTTTCAAATTCACTGTTTTACAAAAAAAACAGAAAAAGTAATTTTGATATTCGAATAGTCGTGCACACGGCTGCCAGTCGCTGCTGCGCGTCGCCGATAGCTGCTATGCTATGCTATGCTATGCTATGCTATGCTCCCGCTACGCTACGCTTCCGCTCCCACTACGCTTCCGCTCACCATCAGCCATTACCCCCACCCCCCCAGCTGGCGCATCGCTACGGCTCGAGCCGAATATTCGAATAGTCGTCATTAATTGGACCCGAATATTCGAAGGACGGCAATTACTATTCAGAACAGCCCTATAAAGCACATCATTATTTCTTGATTAAGATGTCAAATCATAGTTATTTACTTGTATTCCTGAACACAAAAAATAGTTTTAGTGGTTGAATGTTATGCTTGATTAATTTCTGACTTCTCAAATTTGGGTATAAAAAGATGAATCCACTTTGAAATTCTTTATTCCTGTTCAAAATGGTAAAATGTCGAGAGCTCACTGACACTGAAAGAGTCTGCATTGAAGCACTTCATAATGATGGATGGTCTCTGAGACTCATTTTTATGACAGGTGGTCTAATAAATTTGTTAAGCACTGTATATATAAAAAATATTAAATAGATTGAAAGATTGGAATAGAGAAATCAATAAATCAAATCAGTTCTAAGAGGAGTACTAAATAAAATCTATGAAATCAATCAAAAGCCTGGCTAAAAAGGTAGGTCTTGAGTTTACTTTTAAAAAATATCAACGCTCTTTGCAGCCCTCGGGTCTTCTGGTAGGCTACAATAGCAACAAAAAAAGCCAGAAGACCTGAGACCATTTTCAGCAATAAACAATTAAACAGAGGTACTTTAACCCAAGGCTAGGAGCTGAATATTATCAGGTTGATATGAGATCGAAGCTGCAACCAGCAGGTTAGCAAGGCCTGAAGTCATCCCCCACAACGGCGTTCTATCTACAAACAATAACTGAGTCAGAAACTGGCACAAGAGAGTTTAGGAATATAAGACTTTTGCATTTGTGAAAGACTATTACCATGATGAGTTTAGCTTAGAAGATACCAGGTGAGGACTACTGAGGTTACAGAGCAGATCAGGCTGTGGTCGAGTGGTGCCAGTGAAGGCAGAGAGTTCAGCATGGAGTTAGAGAGTTAGTGAACTGGGTGGGCTGAGTGAAGTCTGATTGTTGTCTCTGGAGTAGCAGGAGGCAGGTCAGTAACTGGTGGCCGGGCAAATAAAAGTTAACAGAGAGTCCGCGACAGAATCGGACAAATGTGCAGAGCAGCCTGAGCAAGACCGAGTAGCTGAGTCTACGTGTTCTGGCAACGAGTGGAGTCTTTATAGCAGAAGCCGGTGAGAGACAGCAGGCAGGAGCAGAGGATGTGACAAATTGACCATTTTATTTCTGAGCTTTCTGGGTGTACTTAGCAGCTACAAGGACAAAAGGCATTAAAAGCTCTCCCTGCTAATGAAAAGAACACACTGAGGTTTGGTCACTTCTGGTGGTACATTATCCAGAGTAGCACCTGTGTGTTTCCTTTTCAGTTCGTGCATTTTTCGTTTTGTTTTGTGACAACATAAAGTACTCTTCTGCTTTCAAAGCCTTGAGTCTTTGAAAACTTTCACACTAGGCCGAGCTGGATGGCGACATCTAACCTCTGCAGCAAGTCAATAATGGTAAACCAGCCTTGGGTGGACAAAGGCTGCAGCTGGCGAGAGCCCTGTCCTCTGAAAGTCATCACAGAAAATATTGAACCCTACCTTAACACTGCCAGTGCTTTGTTGCTACCTGTCAAAATAATATTGGAAATTACAGCATAGCAGCAAGTCACAATTCAATTTAAACTAGAATGCACTCAAGCGAGATGCAGACCCACGCCGGATGCCTTCCTAAACATGGCAGGTAGCCCTTTGACCTTGACCTTTGACCTTTTGACCGCAAAATTAATGGGTGACCAGGGTAGGTCAAGACCAACATTTGTGCAGAGCAGATCTGTCTTTGTTATGGAGTTATGTTGCGGACATACACACCCACACACCCACATACATATAGACAGACAGACAGACAGACAGACAGAGGGCAGTAAGTTCAAGGTCAAAGGTCAGGTTCAAGACCAAGAGGTGCAATGTGGTAGTCCTACCCTTAGATGTACCAAAGTTCATCATTGCAAGCTTATATAGTAGATTATAAGGGGATTTTGCACTAAGTAGCCCTATGACCTTGACCTTTGACCTTTTGACCCCAACATTAATGGGTGACCAGGTTAGGTCGAGATGAACATCTGTGCTGAGTTTGATTATCCTATCTCTATTTGTTCTCGAGTTATGGTGTGGACATAGCCACCCACACACCCACATACATACCCACATACATACAGACAGACGGCATTGATCGCCCTACCTGTCGGCGTGGGTAAAGATTGTTGGTTCTTTAAAGTAGCTGTTAGTTTTAATCCTGTCATACATGTAACTGAAAAGTAATGCAGCAGGTCTCACTTTACTACTGCAGTGTGGTTTTGACTATGTCTCATAATGTACCAGGAGAAATCCGCCATGGTTAATTATAATTTCAGTCACGGAGACGGTGATCTTTGTCAAGCCAAGTGAATAAATAAATAAAACTGCAGCCATAGAGCTATAGTCACATCCAAGTGCACTCATGGGTCTTTGATTTTTAATAAGATTTGATTTAACTCTATGTGACTCTATGGAATGACATTGTAGAATAATGCAGTATGTTTAATTACATAAATTAAACATACTTCACATGTGAAAAGACATATTGTTACAAACTACAGGCTGCACTGTGAGGCGTTTTTGTCATACAGCACCATGTTTCATCTAAATGAAATAGGAATATGTGGGTGCAAGTGAATCACGGAGATTATCAAACGTGCGCATTAGGTCGTTAACAGCTTCTGAAATCCCAGTAGTCGTTTCGACGTCCAGGAATAGTTGAGAACAGCTGGAGATTCCAACTCTATACTTATCTACATTTATCCTTGTCCCTAACTACATGAACTGCTCAATAGGTTCTAAACTGCTTATCGATTCCAGTGACAGGTAATCAGAGAGCCGACGAGCCCTTATTACAGCTCAGCAGCCGAACTGTTTGCAGGAACTGAAACCTGAAAATAGCCAATCATAAGGCATCTGTCCTGCAAATTGAATGAATAAAGAAAACACCTTAGCTCGAACTATTTCACCCAGTCTGACTGTTTCTTTATTTGGTTTTGGGTCCAGTCTAGTTTTTGTCACCTGGCGTGGACATTTATATCTGTGAAGATGCTTTTCAGTTCCTAACACAGATAATGTGTGATTGGTGGTCACTTAACTTTACTGTTTGATGCTGAGTTAATGCAGCGCACCAGGCCCACCCATAAACCCTGGTGAAGCCATTAGACTACGGTCGTTTGATTAACTGTTGCCATTGATTACGACTGAGTCAAGTGCGGCACAGTCTGATTAAAGCTACTAGCATTCTAATGGATGGAGAGAGGAATTGTGGGTGGAAGACTTTTAATGTGCGCAATAGAGGGGTGGAGGGAGGAAGATTAAACATGTTAATGTGAAATACAAACACTGTGCCGTTCCTGTTTCACTGCTCTGTAGATTAAAACCGATCAGACATAACATTAAGACCACCTGCCTAATATTGTGTTGGTCCCCCGTATGTGGTCCAAAATGCTCTGAACCATTGGGCATGGACAAGAGGACCTCTCAGGGTGTCCTATGGGGTCTGGTACCAAGACGTTGGCAGTGGATCCTTTGGGTACTGTGGGTTGTGCAGTGGGGCCTCTGTCAATCCAACTTGTTCCACTGCATCCTATTGATGCTTGATCAGAATGGGGTCTAGGAAGTTTGGAGGTCAAATCCACATCTTGGGCCATTGTCATGTTCCTCAAGATGTTCCTGATTGGTTGATGTTTTTGCCATGTGGTGGGGTGCATTTTCCTGCAGGGGTAGGCCAGTGACATTTGGGATTTCCATTTGCATGAGGGAGTGTGCTTGTTCTGGGATAATGTTTATTTGGGTGTCTAAGTCTCATCAACACGGATGTTAAAATCCAAGGTTTTCCAGCAGAACACCACATAGTACCAATATGATCAATGTTATTCACTTCACCTGTCATTGGTCATAATGTTGTGGCTGATCGGTGTATATTGCAATAAACTATATGCATATGGGGCTAGTGCCTTATATTGACAAGGTATAAAGCCACAATCTTATAGGGAGGTCTGTCTCTCATACTCCCTCCAGTAGAGGGAAACAAGAGGGGGTCCATTCCTTGTGGTTTTGTCTAACTGTTCCACTAACAAGGTTCTCCAAGGCCTCCACAGAATTCTTTGTGTGGCCCTTCAAGAGACAAGATAAGGCCTCCTGAGCTCTCCAAGGCCTCAGGGTCAAGCTGATGACAAACAAGAGAAGGATGAGAGACAGATCTTCACATCAGAGAGCACACAGTTAATATATGAAATACGCAAAATAATAACATGGTGTTATATAATATGATAAGATGAGATGCACAGAGGCAGATTCTAAAAGAGATTGTACCGTATTTTGTATGATTTGCTTTGTAATATTTTGGAGCTCAGTTCAGTTTAGGTCAGTGCAGGTCTCTGCATGCCCACGAGAAGGTAAAAAAAAAAAAAAAGCAGCAAAACATAAACACAGTACAAGCACATCTACTTCAGTGGTGATGTGTAAGATTTTATTCCAAATCTATCTTTATTTTAAAGTTTTTGCGACAGTGTGTCATACTCTTACTATTTCAGTTTGAAAACATGTCTTATTTGTAACATCAAGTGCTGCTCTAACTTGAGAATGAATGAATCATCCTGAATGAATCACAGTTCCCGCAGTCCACCAGCAGATGGCTCCATTAAACAACACATTTTGTTTTCTTTCTCCCATCTCCAGATACTGTGCATTTTTAGACCTCGATTTACGACAGTGTGTCGAGTTTACGGCACCTCTGTAGTTAATTACAGAGACGTGTAAACAAGCAAACTTGGCGTGTCTTTCTGCTCTGACAGCGGGGATATCAGCCAGAGAGGTAAGAGAAATAAAGATTCTGAGGTAAATTTGTTTATATACGACGGTTTCCACCTATTTTCACCTATTAAAACGCGTTTGGGCGGTAGTTCCTGTTTATGTGACAGCGAGCACGTCGAGATTTGATCCCAGCTAGCTTAGTTCATGACGTTAAAGCAGCGCTAAGTCAATGTTGGCACATCCTCGGAGTTTGGAGAGGATTTCACAACGACGTCTGCTGTCTCCTGGTGGAGGTTAAGTGCCTGGTTGGAAGAAAGTGACCTACAAACAGTCGTAAGAGTAAGTTAGCAATAGGTGTTCAACTTCAAGTGCAGTCCTTGTGTTGTGTTTTCTGCTGGGCATCCTGTCAAACCTGTTTCGACACATTTGACTTCAAGCCTATAGACTCGCCCAGTTGTTTGTTTCTTCTTTTGTGGACAGATTGATGAGGAAAAACTGTCAGCATATTCCTTTTAAAACTGACTGCATGCACATTCCCTGGCTTGTCTGTGCAAAAACCCAGACTGTGCCAGTTTTGTTGCAACTGAAGGCTGCATTTAAGACCATAGTATCACTGCTCTGATTGCACAGTAGCTATATCTTGTATGCAGTCTGATACGTTGCAGCTACACACTATATAAACAAAGACATGTTTGCACACTTGCACATGCTCGCATGTCTTGATTCTTCCTCTTGCATTAACCTTTAGTGTCATAACTTGGAGCAAAAGGCAAAAACACTCCCTTCTTCTATGCTTCATTGCAGCTATGAGTGGAATTTTTAAACCCAAGTTCATCTGATATAATCAAAACAACTCCTTTACTTGCAAACAACTTGTGTGTGAGTGAGAATAAGAACAGACGATAAAGGTGACGTTACACAGAATTTTGTGTCCTCTTGCATTCTCTCTGATGTTTTTCATGTGTTCTTCTGGTATTCCAGTGACAATGCTTCTTCAAAAGCGAGCAGTCTTTGCACTTGGCCTTCGCATGTGCTCCACTCATGTGACAACAGGATCGCTGATTGACACAGCAAGACCCAGTACAGGTAATTCACTTTAATTCACATAGCGCCAACTCACAACATATGCAAAACAAAACCTTGGGTCTTTTATTAAACATTGGGTGTAAGCCAGTGAACATTCCTGACAGGCAGTAAGGAAATTATACAGTGAAATGTTGGGATTAAGTGTTTTTAGTTACATTTCACAACAAAGTGCAGAAATATTGTCCTATCAAGGTCATGAGTAAGAAATCAATCAAGTATTAAATGCTAATTAATGAAAAACAAACAAGTAGCTCCTGATTAACTGCACCAACAACTGGGAAGTAGATCATGATTAGATAAAAGAAAACAAAGTGCTAGATTCTATGTAAATCACCAACATAGAAGGATTACTTGTCTGTAAATCAGCAGCTGGATAGCTCAGTGACTAACACCCCAGACCTTGGCATGGGAGATCGGTGGTTCAAATCCTGGTCAGGACGCAGGTATCTAGTGAGGACCCTTAGGCAAGGTCCTTAATGCTGCCCTGCCTACATACCTATGTACGTCGCTTTGGATAAAAGCGTCTGCTAATGGAATTGTAAATCTGCTTATCCGTCTCTTTCTCAAGCCTCATCGTATAAACGTATTTCAAATACATTGACTACTGACTGGGGTCTTTGGGGACCTCAAGAATAAACTGTTATAAGAAACAATCATCATAGTCAAATGTTAAGTTATTTCCCTTATTATTAGCTATGTAAACAATGTAATCTTTAAAAAAAAAAAAAAAAAATAATATATAACTAATAAAATATAGTTTTATTAAGTTACATGTAATTTGTGTATTGTGCCGGTTGAAAATAGTTGCTTTTCTTTAATACAACTTGCAGCTTTTATTCAGTGTACCATTCACATTAGTACCTAAAAGCTTATTTACCATCCTTTGATTTCCTGGTATCATTTTGTTTCCAGTATATAAAGAAATCATGTTCAGTTCAATTCAATTTTATTTATGTTTACAAGGGGAAAACCAGGCTCAGGGAATGCGCGGTCATCTGCCTCAACCAGTTGGGGTCGGTTGTGCGTTAAATGTATATGTCTCCAAATCTCACCAGTCTTTATTTGCTTGCCATTGTTGCCTGAAAACAAAAACTCTGATGTCATCCAAAAATATTATTATAAAGATATATTCTAGAAGATCTATCACATCCAAACATCTTGGAGCGCTGAGAAACAGAGTAAACCTTCCCAAATCCTTCTCCTTGCATACACCTCTTCTCGAATCCTCCCTCTGCAGCCTCAAAACTGGTTACATTTGTGCTTCTTCCCACGCTTACACCAGGTCCTGATCATGCTCTGACTGCATGTCAGTTGTATGCATGAGGTGCTATTTCAGTCCTATCTTGAATATTTATAGTTACTGCCAGAACACATGAAGTGAAATCTGTTTCTGTCTCCTTCAAAATGACTGACGGACTGCCCCCCTCTCCCCTCCGACCCCCGGTGATAGTACGTGAAACTTTCAATTTAGATGCAAACATGAACTCAATTAAAGGTTCCATTTAACAAGAAACAAACAACGCACAAAAAAAACTGCATAGGCAGAACCGATGCTGGTATTTAAAAAAAAAAGAAAAAAAAAGGCTCTAAATAAAACAGAAAACAACAGCATTGAGACATTAGGAACAAAATGACTGACAGTGAAGATTGTAATTGTAGAATAAAGCACCTGTGAGATATGACAAAAGCTCATATAATAGTCAATAGTTTGGGGGACTGCAGGTACACAAGTTAGTAGGTTGAAGGTTAAATTGATGGGAGGGATATCAAGAAACATAAAAAATGTGACACATGCTTTGTAATACCACTGACTGCAGTGCTAACTGATATATTGTAGCTCCCAGATTCCTCGTCTCCTTTTTGCATCAGTGAGAATATTGCCGGAGTTCTATTCTAAGAATGTGAAGCAAGCAGACACTTGGATGCCATCGCAACTGATGATAGTTATACTTTTATTTTCCCAGACATGTCTGAATTCCGCAAGGCCTTCGCTAAAGCCAAGCACATAGCAATCATCACAGGGGCAGGTGTGAGTGCAGAGAGTGGAGTACCAACGTTCAGGGGAGAACATGAGAAGTGGAGAAAATGGCAATCTCAGGTAATTCATAAAGAAGCAAAGCACACACACATGCACTTGTAAAAGGCCGTTTTTTTTCCATTTTTATTATTGCCAAAAGTCTTGTGCTTAGTCTGATTTTTAGCTATGATTTAGAGTTGTGAAATGGGTGTATTTTACAGTTTTTATAGAATAGTCTTAGTAAAGATTTAACAGTTATTCTTAATAAAAAAAATCCCCCTTCCTAATTTTGGTGTTTAAACTCAACATATGTTTCTCTATATACTCTATATTATCTGTCTAATTTTTACCTCTGAATTCTACACTTGTGATAGGTTAGGATAGGAGGATAGGATATTACTTTATTGATCCCCAATGGGTAAATTCGGGCGTTGCAGCAGCAGCAATACAGAAATCAAAAAAGTCAAAAACCGAATAAAAAAGTAACATAAATACAGTTGAAAAATAATTGAAGCAGATATATACATAAGACTATACATACATTGCTACCTTCTTTGAGTTTTAACCTAAAAACATGCCCATATGGATGTATCCTCAGGACCTGGCAACTCCAGAGGCTTTCTCTCGCAACCCATCTCGGGTCTGGGAGTTCTACCATTACAGAAGGGAGCTTGTGTTGAACAAGAAGCCCAGCGCTGCCCATTTGGCCATAGCAGAGTGTGAGGCCCGGCTGAGGAAGCAGGGACGCTCTGTGGTCGTTATCACCCAGTGCATAGATGACCTGCACAGACAGGCTGGGTCCAAACACGTGCTCAAGATTCATGGTAAGAGGCAGAGTTGGACCAAACCTACAAACTATCATTAGAACTACATATTGAAATCATATAGAATAACATAGCCAGCTTTTGTCATAATTGTTGTCATATAGTTTAAATATCTAAAACTTTGTTCACATTAAAATAGGGCCACATGTTTAATTTTCTTTGGCAGTCTCAGTTTTTAAATTGAGCACATAGGTCAAGTGGGACAAATGCAGAGGATGAATTTTCCCACTGGGATTAATAATATTTAACTTATCCCAAAGCTGCTCCACATTTAGTGATTAATGGAAAGTTTGACAGCACCATAGTGGTTTTACTGGGATGTGGAAACATGTGATTCATCGCTGTTGGTCTCTCAAACAAACATGAGCCCACAGAGTTAGTCAGTAATTTAATGTAAGTGGACCAAGTCCAGGAAGTGTCTTGCTCAAGTGTTGATTCAGTCTTAAGGAGACCACTTTGTCTGGCTTTTCTGTTTTCCAAGTTTTTTGGAAGAGTGGATCATCACTAAAGTGGTGCTGAAACATTTGACTTGCTCTCTAAAATCCTTCTCCAGTTGAATTGGGTATCAGTTAGGATAGAAGCTATTACTGTCAACAAACTCTGGAGAGTGGGAGATGTCTTTTGTAACTCCAACAGGCCTAAATAATAAAACAGCTGTGTTTTCGGTGTGCAACTACAGGCAATCTGATGGAGACACGCTGTGTGAGTTGTGGAGAATTGACCGTGAACAGGCGAAGCCCCATATGTGCTGCTTTAAAGGGCAAAGGGTAAGAGGCATCAGGAATATACACAAACTGATAACCATTCAGAATTTGTTATACGATCCCTCCAGTTTGACCTCTACATGAGTAAAGTGCTATTTAACTCTCTCTGTGTTTGTTTTATTAACGTGCAGCGCCCCTGGCCCAGATGTTGCTGATGCCGAGATTCCTGTTGATAAACTGCCCAGGTGGGATTACTTTCGCTTTATATTAATAACACTGAGAGCCAGATTTACTAAGCTCTTTGTCCTGTATTTCGAATGCATACTGTGATTAGTCAGACACAACAGCCGGGGTATGCAGCTTGCAAAAAATTCCGTATTCTGCACGAAATTATGGGCAAACCTTTGCACTAGTTTCATATGGGATGATTTTACAAACACTGAAGTATTTATTTATAGCTTGGCTGATTTTGAATTCTGCATAATTTACAACATTTTGCTAAATAGTTTTGTGGAAAATTATCTGCTTTGAAAGAGCAAAGCAAAAACAAAGTATTAAAAATGAAGGAAGTCAGAAAGAGGGATGTAATCATTGTGATCAGTAACAATAAATCACAATATATGAATAACCTACAACACCAAAAAGTAACAAAATGCCAGGGAGGTCAATAAACTTTTTTTTTTTAAACTTTGGAGTTGCATTAACAACCATCTCCATTCTCTTCCTGCTCAGTTTTAACTGCTGGATACTCTGTTTTGCATCTCATTACCCTGTTCTTTTTCATTTCCTTGAAAGTTCATGATGATAAAATCCATATAAATACACCTGCAGTTTTACTGAAATGACCCACTCACAGAATGTTCCTTGTAGCAATGAGATTCTGCCCTAGTAACTTCATTCCCATTTTCCTTATAATAAAATCCTTCCTTCCACTTGGGGGCAGTGATGTGCAATGAATAGTTCAACTTTCCTTGGGCTAGCAAGTGTAGCTAAAAACATAGCTCACAGTTTCACATTGACATTTACCGAGCAACAGTAAGAAAACAGCTGCTTCGTAGTTTTCTATGAGCTTTGTCTATCTTCATCTATCTAACATGTTGCTCCTCTGATCACATCAATGCTTTTGTGTTGTGCGAGATACTTTGTGTTAAAGGCAGTATGACAAAACTAACATGAGGCCTGTTTGATGCTGTATCAAGGTGTGATGAAAGAGACTGCCATGGTCTGTTGAGGCCCAATGTGGTGTTTTTCGGGGAGACTCTGGACTCTCACATCCTGACCAAGGTGGAAAAAGAAATGGAAATCTGTGATCTCTGCCTGGTGGTGAGTTATCCTCATTTCGATGCACGGCGTATTTTGCTCCTGTGTAATACTATTATGTAATAGAATATTTGTTCAGAATGTGTCAAGGACTCGACCTGAAATACGATACTGTACAGTCGATTTAAAGGTGACACCGGAGTCATTGCTCTCTGTTGTTTACCTTTAGGTGGGCACATCTTCCATTGTTTACCCAGCAGCCATGTTTGGGCCCCGCGTTGCTTCCAGAGGCGTTCCAGTGGCAGAGTTTAATACAAGCACAACACCAAAAACGGAATATTTCACGTAAGTCAGTCAAATAACTGAGTGCATGTTGAAGAAGATAAAACTATACCACCTATCTGGTTTTAGAAAGACTGAAGTTAAAAGAGGTAAACAAGCAAACAATGAACACACTGTGTACTGTACATTGGTGTAATGTAGGTCCAGGTCACTATGTTCCTAACACTATTTCTTGTCAATCAATCTCCCACTCCAAAGTACATTCAACTCAATGACTGACCCTCTAACCTAAAAGTCTGACCCTGAGTGTCTTCTTTGTTTTTGTGTATGTGTGTGATGTGGAACAGGTACCATTTCCAGGGTCCATGTGGAACAACGCTGCCTGCAGCTTTGGCACAACATGAGTCAGAAGCTGCCTAAGAGCAACCAGACAGATTGTTTTTTTCCAGACATGAATCAGTAGCTTCTTCCACAGTCTAATGCAGTCCAAAGTTATGGGATTTCTGAGCAGTTTCCCAAATCTTTGTCTTATAATGCTAAATCATTAATGCTTGGTAGAGGGAGAGTTGTAAATAATTTGTAAAATTTCCGAGATGGATCTCTTTAATACTTGAAAATGTAGGTAACTAACTGGAATCAGATTTGTTGTATGTTTTACATACTTGCTGCTTAGAATTAAGCAGGAACTATGCAGCTTGAGAAAAGAAAGGGAAAGCACTATGTATGTGGTTCTTTGCATAGGAAAATATCTCCCTGGATATGACAGGGTATTGATTCATTGTATATGCTGGTAGCTGATTGTTATATTTTAGAAATACTGTGCTCTAAAACGATGCTGTAGAACAGAACAACATATCACTTCTGGTGCCAATGGAAAACATTCCTCTTTTCTTTTTTTCCACCAAATGAGCAGATGTACAGACGGTAACATAATCTTGTGCCTTTCCAAACTGTTTACACAACCTTGACTAAATGCTTGCTTTAAACCTCAAGTACAAATCAGCCAATGTTACAGAGATTTGGTCGAGTGTACGGAGGTCGCTGTTGACCAAGGACGGAGACGGTAGAGAGACGGAAAATTCAATTTAGCCCGGATCGGCTTCAATTACTTCTCATGCCGTTTGACTGTTTATTCTGACATTGTTCTAGAGACATATCACTCGTGATACATTTGGTACATTTTTATACTTCTCAGTGTCCGTTCAATCCAGAAAAAATGTATGTCTTCAATGTCAACATGGAAGTTATCTAATAATTTGAAGCAGTTGTTTAAAATCATGATTTTTTTTTACTAGCTTCTCTGTCCACAAATATTACGCACAATTTTGTATAATGTGTTCTGTTCAAACTTCAATGCATTTATACAGAACGTAATCATTAAAACACTAAACTGATACTTGCTGATTTTGCGTTATTGTATTTAAACAAAAGGCATCTGTCTTTTCTTGAGCCACAGTGGAGGATACAGTACTGTATGTGCCCAAAGTGAACAGTAGATGCCAGCATGTAGCTTTCTATGTAACTCTGCTCTGACATAGACAACAAGCTTGTATCCACGCAGATTCTTAGTGTGCACCAGTGAGAGGAAACTTAAGTAGCCCGAGGCCGTCAGTCGACTGGAGCTGAGGAAAGGGTATCAATCTCAATCGTAATACTGCTGAAGACGGGAGCAGTTTGAAGTGGAAAGTAGGCAAGGTGTCCAAGCTGATCTCTTACAGGGATCTTGATAAATTGCAAGTGTTGTTAGCATACTATTATTTCAGTGTCTTTTGTGTTACTTCTTTTTGGCTAAGTAGAAAAATATACTTCACAGCCAGGGTTTAGTGGTTTAGTGCAGAACAAGCATTTAATACATATGTCACCAGTTACATACTGTATGTCTACTACTAAAGAGTGACTTAGTTTTCTAATCATATTTGGGATAACTAAAGACACAGAAGAGCCACAAAGACTACACACAAGTCTTAAAAATGATATGTGTAAATATGTTATATGCTACTTTCCATTCCTGTGTCTTCTTGCAACCCCTCAGATTTAGCTTGCAATTTAATTTGAAAGTCCCAGACCCCAGATTTGGAAACGCTGGTCTAGTGTGTTGTAAAGGCAAAGCTTCTCAGGCATTTGTCTTCATTGACTGACTGGACTAACATTGTTTAGTCATCCAGTGGAAATGAGCAGGACAGAGGGCTAGGAGTCATTCATATTAGCCGTGGAAGGTTGCGTTCATTAGACAGTGTTATGTTAATGTAATGATAGTCCTAAAGGAGTTATCTCAAGAGAGCCGTGGTGTGTATGTGTCTGAGAGAGAGAGGGGGGAAATGTTACATGCACACACACTCACACAGGTACGTAATCCATCTTTAGTATCTCAAGGGAGTCACTTCGGGTTAGTTCATTTCATGCCCACTGTAGTTTCAGCACTTTCATTATAAATTTTTTAGTCCACACAGCATTGCAGCCCCACAAAAACAAAACCACAAACACACTGCAGTTGGCCCACATTGGTGAAGCAGCACATGTGCTGAGAAAATACTGGCACTATATGCTCTCAAGTGTTATTCTTTCTCCACCATGGTGCCTCACCACTTTACTTTCTTCGCTCAACAATTAGTATCCAGAATCAGATCCTTCTGTCTGCCATAGAGCATCTCCATCTGTTAATGTATATTATCATCATCATCATCATCATCATTGCCATGATTAGATTTCCTCATTTCCTTTTCTAATGTTGCTGGTGCCTCCCTTCAAGAAGAGGTAAGGCCGAGTCCCATTTGTCATCAGGAGGAAAGTACATGGAGAAGCACTTAATAGAAATCTCGGCTGTCTCGTGTGATCATTTCTGGAGCTGATGTGAGCGACGCTGCCAGAGAGCAGAAAACTCTGCTACCAAACCCTGCAGCTCACTCATGAATGTAGTGGGAAAGGATGAAATGGTGTAAAAGTTCTTGTCTGCCCCAAAAGCCCTTAGGTTAATGGACTCCTCATCGCTGTTGGCAGCTCTACAAATATCCCCCTGTCTCTGAATGAGTAGGTAGATTGATGGGGTGATGGCATAAGAGTGTGTGTGTGTGTGTGTGTAGTGTGTATTAGTGTGTAGGCATATAGTGGTTCTAACGCGAGGGCCTGTGTGTGTGTGTGTGTGTGTGTGTATATGTGTATATGTGTGTGAGAGAGAGAGTGAATTCATTACTTATTGTGTTGGAGTCTCAGTACCTGGTGAAACTGAGAAGAAGTGGTGTTTGATGGGCAGCTGGATGTGTGTACGTGTTGTGTTTGTGTGTGTACGTGCACCAGGGGGGAAGCGTGTGTGTGTTTTCGCTGTATGTGTGCTAGTGGGATTTTTCTTTGTGTATGCAGACTGGCAGAAGTGTCAGACCAAACCAGGTCAGGCTGGGTGAGGAGCCGTGAACATTACACACAGATACATACTGCAGCTTTACAGTTACACACAGCTTGTCAGCGCCTGTTAGACACGACATGGCTCATTCTGCAAATTCAACAGTACAGTATCACTTCTGGGTTGTTTTTCAGATGTTTTGCTTTCATATTACTTACCCTTTGTCTGAAAGTGTCACAATAATAACTGGAGCATGTCAAAAAGAAGTTAATACATTTTAGAGGACAGACTATACATTAATCTAAAGGGAAGAATGGCTTCTATATGCAGTTCTTCAGTTTATTTAATTTAAGTAGGCCAGAGTTTGTCTGTTAGATAGGGTGAGATGAAGCATTCCTGACTGATTTCAATTATTTTCCCTGTGGTATTAAACATTTAAGAAAGAGTTGAACTGATCTGGTGGTTGTAAATAATGTTTTTTCTTCTCAATCAAGATCAAATATAATCATATTCCTGAGTCAGCCCTTACTTACTTGACAA
>OMNN01103269.1:2380-13940 GCA_900302755.1 Chromis chromis
GCAGTGCACTGTCACTTTTAAAGTGATTTTATTGATCTCTCTTTTATCCTTGTTTTAATTTCTTTGTTTTATTATCTTAAAATGCCATGTTGGTTTTATTGCTTAAACTATGTTTTATTTCTATGATTTTATTTCATGCTTTTAATGTTTACCTTTTAAATCATCTTTGTACTTAATTTATTTGCCATTGTAAAGCACTCTGAATTGTCTTGTACCTGAATTGTGCTATATAAATAAATTGACTTGACTTGACTTGACTTAAAACCCTACAAATGTTGTGGCATTGTTTAGCCTCTTGTGACGTTCAAGTTTTAAATCAGTAGCAGGAAAAAGAAAACTAAGAAAAACACCCTTTTTTCTCCCCCAGAGTAACAATCACCCCAATAATGCAGAGAGAGCAGAACAAATAACAATAAAATGTAAAATTCAAATTCGATCAGCGGCTACATCATTTGTCTCGACTTGCTGAATAAACCCCATTTGCGCAGGTCTTAATATCACCTGGTTGTAATATCGGATCGGGGTTGATTTTTGATTCCTGTGCAAATCGACCGTGTCTCCAATTTGTGAAGGAAATTTCCCGCCGCATGCCGACGATGAAGCCGCCCTGATGAAACCGATCCCGCGGGAATCAAACTCTAATTCCAGACGTAGTTTGTTTTGGCCGTGTCATTTATTTATTCTCCTCTTAGATTAACCTTATCTGGCTGCAGATGGAAACACACACACAGGCTGGGAGATGATAGATATTCGAGCTGTTGGTTTCTTTCCACTTTTTTTTGTGAGAAACTAATGAATTGTTAAATACTTAATAATCTTATGAAACGCATCGGGGGGTTTGGGATGCGGGGGAAACGAGCTCCACACATAATTCTTGCCTTGTTTATGTTACGTTTTCCACCAGTAAAAGTGTCATTTGCCCTTTGTGCTGCTTTGTCTCCCGTCCATATAACTCTGGAGCCTGTTCAGTGCAGTAAAAAACACTTGTATTTGATGCTGGATGATAATAAAATGCCACTTATTCAGTCTGATCCAGCGTTACTGCCCCCTGGCCCAACATTTAGCCTCTAGGCTCAGCATCCATAATGAAGCTCAGCGCCAGCTCTAAACCGGAGAGGTCGCTTTTATTTTACTGCCCTTATGCTTTGTCCATCTGACAAATGTACACATGCAGAAACACAAACCGGCACGGAGCGTTATCCACGCGTCCGTTTTTTTAAATTACACCTGTGAGAGCTTTCTTCAGACTTCATTTCATTTCCTTAAAGCCGACCGATAAATCCCTTTTGCTCGTAAAAGTGAAAATACTGTCCTTTCTGGACGAGGAGGAAGCGGGAGGGTTCTTCATTATAATTGGAACATTTGGACCTTTAAAACAAAAGAAAATATTGCCTTTTCTCTTCCCCTTTCCTCTAATCTCCATCCCTCTTCCTCCTCCTCCCCTCCCGACGCATAAATTCACCCGGCGCTCCGCGAAATGAAGAAATCGCCTGCTGCTTTCAGCTCGCATTTGTTAAATATTAACATTAGATCCCGGATTCACATTAGCGAACGAGAAAACAACAGTTTTTGTTTTTTAAATAACCTCCAACACATTAGAGGTTATGTTGTACATTCTGGAGGCGCCATACGACCAGGAAAGCGCCGGCGGTGATTGCCAAATGTTGGTGATTGAAATGAATAAGTCAGAGTCGCCTGCTGGGAGCGTTTCTGCTCTGGAACCACAGGAGCCGCTGAAGGTGCTGCTGCTGGAGGTTTTGTAATGAGGAGCTCCAGTGTGGAGCGAATCCAGTAACCAGTAATGAACCAACACAACGTCTGCTGGAAGAAATCCTGATGATGAGGAGGACGAACACGGACTGTTGTGTTTGTGGTATTTGTTGAATAATGATGAGAATCGGACAAAAGGAAGAGTCGAGGTGATGGAGAGTTTGTCAGAGCTACTCAGACGACAAGATGGTCTCATTTATACATCTGTAAGTTAGTTTTTCTGCATCGAATCGAGCCGTTGTTGAGCAAAACTAAGACCCCATTCTGATTAAGCATCAACAGGATGCAGTGGAACAAGTTGGATTGACAGAGGCCCCACTGCACAAGCCAGAGTACCCAAAGGATCCACTGCCCTGGTCCTGGTTCCAGACCCCATAGGACACCCTGAGAGGTCCTCTGGTCCATGCCCAATGGTTCAGAGCATTTTGGACCACATAAGGGGGACCAACACATAATGTTATGGCTGATCGGTGTATGTTTTCATTGACAATAATTACTAGAGGATATACTGAGGCATCCAATTAATTTATAATGTACTATAAAATATGTTAAATAATTAATGTTGTGTAGCCAGCTCAGTATGTATGCAGGATGAAGTGGAAGTAGATACGAGCATAAAAGTGCATTAATAATGAACTCCAGCAGGTTACCGAGCTATTACTCACAAACCTTGCATAAGATTTCCCACTGAAGCTTGTTCTACTCTGCAGCTTTAACCTGCTTTGTCCATTTGACTGTCAGTGCAGATGAAGTGGGTGAAACAAGAAAACATGTTTCTATTTCTCTATCTAGAAAATGTAATGTATGCACCACTACTGAATACACAGGAATGTCACACACACCGGAACTTTTATCTGCAACTTTGCTGTCCTCCTCCACCTTCATCACCTTATCTCCCGTTTTGACTCCTTCCTCCTCCTGAAAACTTCAAGAATTACCTTCTTCCCACTAAATCTCTTCACCTCCTCCTCTATTTATTCTTAAAAATCTCTTTTATGGCTCCCCTTAGCTCCCGTTTTATGGCTTTTCTTAGCACACTGTTACATTCTGGCCATTGGGAAAATCAGCCTCAGACTAGTGGTTGTTTGACATTTTCGGTGATCTTTAAGTGTATTTTTCTCCTCTACACAGTGGAATTCACTTTCAGTAACTGGATCTCCTAAACAAATAAAAAATCAGGCCATAAAACTTTCTTCCTTTCTATGTTTTAGACACTTAAGCTTAAATGTTGAGCAACCTGGAAAACTGAGGATTCGATTCGTGACTATGTTGCACCTACTCAAACTGTCTTACTTAAAGCATCAGCTCTCATGACTTGTTAATACTTTTCTCACATTTTCTTACACTTCAGTCTGGCAGAGGCAGCAGAGTGCACTCAGTCCCGGTGAGAGGTCTGGGAAGCTGGCAGATCTCTCTCCAGCGATCTCTTTTAGTATCGTACTCCAACACACTTTTCACGATCACTTCCTGTCCGTCGCTCCACCTCCTCCCTCCGAACACCAGCAGGTTCCCGGACGCCGTGGACACCATCCCGTAGTCAAAGGAGCCGTTGAGGAGCGGTTTAAGTCGCGTCCAGTGGTCCGACTTTGAATCGTAGCGTTCGATGTCGCAGAAAGGCTCGTACATCCCCAGCAGGGCGTAGATGTAGCCGTGGGCGGCTGCCAAACGATGGCTGAACCTGGCGATGGACATGGATGCCCTCTTTTCCCAGACTTTGCCTTTGAGGTCCCAGAACAGGACTTCTCTGCTGCTCTCCCTGTTTTCACCATAATTATTGCCATGGATGTTGCTTCCCTGGTTGCCCGGAAGACCACCTGACACATAGATGCTGCTGTCAAGCACGGCGGAGGCATGGCCGTAAAGGGGTTGAGGCAGCGCCGCTCCTCTCCTCCACGCTCCCGTGGACATGTCATAAAACTCGACAGAAGCTACAGAGGAGTGTGTGTTGGTGTCCGGACGTGCGTGTCGTCCCCCGACGGCATAAATAACATCCTCCACCACGCAGCAGGTGAACTGCGCCCGCCTCTCCAGCATCGACTCCACCTGCTCCCAGCAGTCGAAGCGAGGATCGTACCTCCACACCTGGTTGGATGTTGCCACTGTGACGGACTTCTTCCCATCATCATCTCCCTCTTTGACTTCCTCCCCTCCGATCACGAAGAGGAAGCCTCCCACTGAGCACACGCAGGGGTTTCTCAGTCGCAGCGGGAGAACGAAACCCAGAGCTGAAAACTTCCTGCTTCGGGGATCAAACGTCAACACGTGCTGTTCTGGCCAATCAGCGCTGGACCCGCCCCCGACGAGCAGCACGCGATTGGGCGACGCTCTGAGAGTCGACTGGTTGCTTTGTCTGATTGGCTGAGCTGAACCCAGCCTATGGTACTCCATCGCTCGAGTCAGCTGACTCCTGATTAAAGGCGTGGTCATGGCTTTGTGGGCGTGGCTGAGATATGTGAGGTCAGCAGGGGCGACCAATCCGAAGCGAAGACGGCTAAGCAGGAGATTTGACTTTAGTAGTGGGAGGGGCCCGTTCTCATCCAGCCAATCCAGAGCCAGGTTTATAAGGTCCACCTCCTTGACGCCAGGTATCTCATCTGCGTCCAGCACCGCCATCAGTGATTGGATGTTCAACCCGAGGAGATCATCCCTGCTTTCCCGTAGCAACTTCCCCATCTCGATGGCGATGGTTTGATTGGCAGCCTCCAGTGCATTGGAGAGTGCATGGCGCTCAGCTAGATTAGCATAGCAGCAGCAGCTCTCAGCGTTTAAGCCATCAGTCATGAACTGCTCACATATTGACACCGCCGTCTCCACCTGCAGGTACCTGGCTGCTTCCAGGACAGCAGGAAGCGTGGCGGGCGAAACGCTGAGCCAGCCTGAATACAGGAAGTCCAGCATGGCGTCTAAGCCCTCAGGCGCTAGCGCCGGGAGACTAACGGAGCCTGCTAATCTCTCTGCGGTAGTCTCTCCGAAAAGGGCCCAGAAATACTCGCTGGAACCCGCCAAAAGGGCACGATGACACGGGAAGGCCACGCCGCCGGCCTCCAGGACGACATCACACATCTTCCTCTCAGAGCGCAGGCGCTGGAAACCGGAGAGAAGTCCGGTTCTTTGGGAGGAACTGTAGAGGAGGGAGTAGCTATCCATCCAAAAGATAAGAGGCAAGAAGAGAGGGAGGGAAGGAAGGAAGGGAGGAGAGAAAGCTTGGTTAATCGAAAAGCTTTGTCAGGAAGCAGCGGTGAGGAAACATTGAAAGCACAGGAAAAGCAGCAGAGTGAAGTTGGAAAAGATGACAAGCTGCACGGAGAACATGAAGGGAATGAGATATTAGTGCAAGAAGGAGGAAGTGAGCAGGAAAGGAAAGAGTGGAAAAGAGAGGAAAGTCCTTAGTCGAGCTTTCTGCATCTGTGTTTTCGTCCTGCTCTGTCTGCAGCGGCGAGCATGTGACAGCATGATAGGGAGGTTAATAACTGCCCCCTACACACAAACACAATCTTGCGTCCCGCCCCCCCTTCGTCCCTAAAACGTGGTCCGTCCCAAAGCCCTCCTGTCTCCTCCTGTGATACCCTGGCTCTGTTGGCTTTGTGTTTATCCGCTGCCCTTTCCTCCGCGTCCGGGAGGGAGTATCATCCAAATGCATGCATCCAACATACACACACATACGACCAGCCAACAAGCAGATGCATGGATAAACACACTGATCACACACACACACACGTGGGCAGGGAGCCTGGCAGGGTTTTAGTGTCTATCCCGGCGGATGAACTCATTGGTAAATACAGCTGCTATAGTCTGCGACCAAGATTCCAGGGCAACGGGCACCTATCTGCACCCTCATCGTCATGGCGACAGGAATAGAAACACAGACACAGCTCGGCGGGTTCGGCGCGAGGTGCATATCAAAACCCGAGGAAGTTTTGCCAAGCTGTCAAAGATGTTACTAGTGTCAAGAGTAGCGCATTGCTTTTGGTATTAGACTAAGCCGTGCCCTTTGGGAGGGGGGGGCATTTAACCTTTTTATGACCGGCGAAATCACACTTGTGGATGTCATGCTATTATTTTTATGCAGTGATAGGAGGATATGATGAGAGGGGGGGGGAATAAGGAAGGAACAGTATCAGGCTACAAGTGTTTACAGTTGTCTGATTAATGCTGGGCTCCTGTGCCGCGCCGCCGTCTGCACGGTACACGAACGCATGCACATCGATATGCAAACCGCACCACTTTATTGCACACTTCTTGCAGAGTGAATTTCGCTCTGAGTTATGATCACCGCCTCTGAATAGATTGCTGGCTCGCACTCAGAGACGAGAGTGTGTGTGTTTGGCGTGTGTGGGTGTGTTTGTTTCACGGGAGGGTTACGCCGGTTCAAAATTCAAGCTCCTCGCGAAAGAGAAAAAACAGGCCTCGCGCCTTTTTGAAGCTGCAAAGTGTTTTTAATCTTTCCCACTCGATGTCAGATCCTCCCGTATGGTCGTTAAAACGCCAGCAGTGCTCCTCTCTCCGGCTGAATATTCCGCCGTGACCTGATGGAGGCTAAACTTAGCTACAGCTGCTGTGCTATGATAGATCCGAGCTGTAATGGGAGGTATGTGGGTCTGTTCATGCAGCATTCCTCTCTGAAACAGATGCATTTGGAGGTTTAGGTCATGATCGGAGTGACTTCGTGCACAAAGATCCCACTTACTTCTACCTAAAAAGCCAAAAATTACCCATTAAATATGCACACAATGCAAGAGTAATTACAGCTGGCGTTATCAGGGCTCATGTTTTCCTCTTCAGGCGCTGTGACTAATGTGAAAAGAACCCTTCAAGCTACATTTTCCATCACAGTAAACAGGAATTTTTAATTTGGTTTTGTCAGAGTTTCAGGTTATTTAATTTTGCCTGAATGTATTACTTTTTTTTCTTTCTTTTTAAAAAAAATCAATGTCACGCTCTGTTTACTGTCAGTCTCCTGACACCCACATGAAAAGACAAGAAGTCTCAGCCAGGAAATAATCCATTTTAAACATGTCCCCTTAAAAACGTTACTGTCACATCACGGCGTCTTATTCGGGGCATCTTTGTTGGAGGATACAGCTGTCGGCTGCACCGGCAAGATGATATTCCCCTTTAAAAGGACAAGAAAACAAGATTAATGCTAAATGTTAACGTCAGCATGCGGTGCTAGAGTGCTCACAGTGACATGGCTAACATGCTGACTTCTTACCATGTTTATCATCTAAATTTAGTAAGTTACTACACTAACGTTTGCTAATTAGCACTGAACACAAAGTACAGCAGCAGCAGTTTTGCAAGTATATAATTGTCTGTGTAGATTGTTAGTCATCAAGGTCATGGTAATCAGAGCAGCTTCAGTAAAAAGCAAATGGGCGAAAGGTTCTTCATGCAAGAGGATTCTTTAGAACCTAAAAGAGAAGACCAGTTGGTTTTTACTGCTACGATTCTAGGACAAGTATGTAATTATTAGCCAAAAGTCTAACTTGTTACAGTTCAACTTGAAGGGGACATGGATGCCTTTGCCAAACTTTGTGGAAGTCATTCCAAAAGTTTCTTACATATTTTACATAAAACTAAAATTTCAAACTCATGTTGATGCTAAAATTCATTAGTCATTAGGATTCATCCTCTGGGAACCACAAGAGTCTATACCTTCATTTTTTCCAAAGAATAAGTGAAAACTCTGGCCTGATGATTGTTTGACAGGGAAACCTGTACCACAATCAAACTCACAAAAGACGTTTAGATTCATCCTCTGGGGAATATGAATGTCTTCACCAAACCTCATGGCGATCTATCCAGTAATTGTTGAGCTATCTCACAAAAAATCAAAATCAAAAATCAAACTCAAGTTAGTGTTAAAAGTTGATTCATCCTCTGGGGGCCATACATTTCCAAGCAAACTGTCCAATAGTTGTTGAAATATTTTTATTAAAAACCATAAATGTCTGCCTCTACATTGATGAAAGGACAAAAGGCTGTTTGGATCACAGAAGTCATTAGGATTCTTCCTCTGGGTACATGTCAGCACCAATTCTTTGAAATTACAGCCTCCATGTCAGTGGAAAGAAAAATAAAAGATGACGAAAGGATTCATCCTCTGGGAACCTTGAGAGTTTAGATTAATTCCTCTTGTCAACTATTTTACTGGTTAAGCAAAAATGTTGATCTACTGGTGCCACAGGAAAATCCGTAAGGTTTAAGAAATCCTTAGAATTCATCCTCTGGGAACCATAAATATGCATTCCATAGGTAGGGCACCATGAATGTCTGAGAATATTATTGCAATCTTCTTAAAATTGTTGACATCTTAATAATAAAAAAAACATTTTCAACTTCATGTTGGTGCTTAAATAAAAGTTGTCATGATCAAACATTTTCTGTTCAGATATCTTAATGGAGAACCAAAAATATTTAGTCTGGAGGCTCTCCAAAATTGTGATGATTCATCCTCTGAGGACCATAAAAGTCTGCACCAAATTTCATGACAGTACATTCAATAGTTGTTGAGACATTTACTAAAATCCCCAAATCTTAATCTTATGTTGGTGCCAAAAGAAAAGTTAAGGTCACAAAAGTCTTTAGAAATCATCCTCTCAGGACCGAGACAATCCAACATTTGTTGGCGACAAACCTAAAATTTCAACCTCATAGCAGTTCTAGAAGAAAGATTATTAGGGTTCATCATCCAGAAACAATGATAGTCTGTCCAAAATCTTTCTGTTCAGACGTTTCACTGGTTAATTGAACAATATGGCCTGCTGGTGGCTCTACAGGAAAACCAAGGGGACTGCAAAGTCATTAGGAGTCATCCTCAGGGGACTATAAATATCTTTACCAAACTTTATACCAATGCATCCAATCCATTTATAACAAACTCTGGCAGTAGAGGAAAAGTCAGGGGGTCATCAAAGTTAGCAGGAACGTCCGAAATGTTGGAACCAAAGTGGTGGACTGATCGACCAACCAGTATCATGTTCCCTAAAGTGACCCTAGCATGGCTAGAAGTTTGAGGAAAAATAAAGACAGAAAACAATAATATTCTCTATAAGACACCAGTTTTCTCCTTTACTGCAGCAATGGAGCTACTAATAAAGATGAGTTCAGACTTTGTGCTTTTTACAACCATCCTGATTTATTGCAGTGTTTTTTTTTTTCTGATGATATCATTTTCTGGGAATCATAACAGTAAACAACAAACACATTGTCATCCCCCCCCAACAAAAAGCAGTACAATTGATCTTAAACCCCAGCAGTTATTATGAACAACATTTAGAAAGGAACCATTTATTAGAAAGCATCAGTATAAATCAGTGCTGAATGGCTGAAGTGTCTTTCAAGTTGGTCACCACAGAGTTAGGAGAGGGATCGCAGGTGGATTCCTTGAATTTACATTGATTGTCAGCAGTAGTCCTCCAAAAGCATTTACTTAATCAAAGATAAACTGAAAATGATGCTGTTCCTGTAACACATATCACCCAAGTAGAGCAGAAATGAGTCGGAATATTCTCTCTGTACAAATTTAAGTTTGGATTTAGTGACAAAACAGAATCAGCTCACATGGCAAGATTAACTGAGGAGAGCGTATAAAATCTTAGCTTCAGAGGGCAGTTAGTGTTTCCAAACATGTCGGTTGGGTTTTTTTTTTTTTTTTTTTGCTCCAGTCTTCAGCAGCAGTGAGCAAGTCTGTGTCTATGAAGATTATCTGCCTTCCTCTCCGCCTGGCTGGAGCGTCCTGGAGGGGGGAGAAAAAAAAAAGCCAGATAAAGACACTGTGAGGGATTTTCTCAGAGCCGCCGACCCCTGACAGACAGCGGGGCCGTGACGGTCTGGACAACGAGGAGGAGGCCAGGTTTATTCACACCGTGCAGAAATATAAGATCTGTCTGCACTTATCTCTCTCTTGACTTTTTTCCCATTTCTGTTTCTCGCCGTGGCTCGATCTCGCTCGCCGTTTGCCACATTTGCTGTTTATTTCCACCTCAAAGAGTCGAGTTTGTGTCATGCAGACACTTCTTAAGCTCCGAGTTAAACATCAGTGGTGCAAAGAAAGAGGCTGATAATACAATGTCTGCTACTGGGAGCTGGAAAACACAGGCTTGTGCTTGTTAGTTGAGTCTTCATGTTTGAAATTGTTGGATTAGCCTGCAGTTGGCATACACACCGATCAGGCATTACATTATGACCACCTGCCTAATACTGTGTTGGTCCCCCTTACGTGGTCCAAAATGCTCTGAACCATTGGGCATGGACAAGAGGACCTCTCAGGGTGTCCTATAGGGTCTGGCACCAGGACCAGGGCAGTGGATCCTTTGGGTATTCTGGCTTGTGCAGTGGGGCCTCTGTTAATCCAACTTGTTCCACTGCATCCTGTTGATGCTTGATCAGAATGGGGTCTAGGAAGTTTGGAGGTCAGATCAACATCTTGGGTCATTGTCATGTTCCTCAACATGTTCCTGATTGTTTGATGTTGTTGCCATGTGACGGGGTGCATTTTCCTGTGGGGGTAGGCCAGTGACATTTGGGATTTCCATTTGCATGAGGGAGTGTGTTTGTTCTGGGACAATGTTTATCTGGGTGTCCAAGTCTCATCAACACGGATGTTAAAATCCAAGGTTTTCCATCAGAACACCACATAGTACCACTATGATCAATGTTATTCACTTCACCTGTCAGTGGTCATGATGTTGTGGCTGATCGGTGTAAACCTTATAAAATCATTGTGAATAAATAAACAAGGAATCCACTAAACATTCAATTTAATTGTTGATTTTGTCTTCCAGCTTATTTAGGTTTAAAAACCTGCTTCTTAGCTCATATTCTAGCTTTGTATTCCTGCACTAGTAAAAAAGTATACCGGCTTTCAAAACATACTCTTGTTGCAGTTAATATACCAATGTACTTTTTACAATATGGCCAAAAGTATGTGGACTTCCTTGCTCTTATGTTTTGCATACTTCCTGTATAGAGTTTAGCTCCTTTGTTCCAATAAAGATAAACCTTACAGTCCACAGCTTTATCCAGCACATTCAGGGATGAACGACAACACAAACTGCAAGCCAGACTTCATCTCATTATCGGCCAACATCTGTGGCCAACATCGCTATTCAGGAAGCAGCAAGCTTCCAAAAATCTGGTGTAAAATTGTCTGTCAGAAATCTGAGGCTGCTATCGCAGCAGATTAACACCTACAGTTATAAAATAAGATGTTCGGCAATCATAGATGGGTGTCATTTCAGGTGAATGCCAGAAGAAAAAACAGGTACATGCATTAAGGACAATTTCTTTTTTGCAATTGCTGGACCAAAAGAGACAAGTCTTGGCAGGGTCTGCACACTGTTGTGCAATGTTTTTAATTAATGACGTCTTCTTGAGGCAATTTTATGAGCACAAGTGGTATTTTCAAAGTTCATATTATGTATTTAAGAACTCCAAACAATGGCATATGTACTCATGTGATCATATGAGAAAATAATTGGAATAACTGAAAACTGAAGCAGACAAATGTGTCTTCAAAAAGAATTAGGTACACATCATGACAAAAATTAAAAAATTAAAAAGTAAGCAATAAAATTTAATAATTAATAAATTTTAAAAAAAAACAGTCCTTAAAATCTAAAAATAAAATGATAAAAATAGTAAATAAATAAAATAAATAACAGTGTTGACAGTGTAAGTTTAAAAAAAGGTACTCAACAGAGAGATGAGAGATGTGTATGCAATTGGCATGTGACAAAAAGAAAGAAAAAAAACAAATAAGTAAAAAAATAAACTGATAAACAAAAAT
>OMNN01103273.1:56569-66772 GCA_900302755.1 Chromis chromis
TGAAATTACCGTAACTCTTATAATAGGCAGTAAATCGTAAATAACTGCCAGATATTGAAAGTTTCTTCTGAAAAAATGGGCACAAGCACTCACAGGACATTTTCTTACCTTTTTGTAATCAAAATAAGAAAAAAAGACCAGGCGGACATTCTGAGGCTCAGGTCTGTTAGCTCCTTATGCACCTTCTTTCCCTTATACAACTTGTATTTATTTACTGAACCTACACGTTTACATATGAGGGGTCATTGATAAGTTTTGAGCCTGACCAAGAAAACAAGACTTGTTAATTAAACTGTTTAGTACTCTGAGAGAGCAACATGTCACAATAGTTTGAGTTCAATTTGCATCAATGCACGTACAATACCTGAGTCAAGTAGGGTAGGGTAGGTCATTCAAGCAAAATGAACTGAGTTGGTGAACATGCTGTGATACAGTACGTGTCCCGAAAGGGCATGTCTCCCAAGGAAATCCATGAAGACATGATTAAAACATTAGGAAATGATGCTCCATCTTATGCCACAGTGAAACGATGGGCAGCCGACTCTGTTCATGACTCAGGTCATTGTCAGGTCTTGTTTTCTTAGTCAGGCTGAAAACTTATCAATCACCCCTCATATACTGAACCTTGTATGTAATTGTTGCACTACTAAGCCATTACTTTTCTGCAATGTGCAATATCCAGAAGTGCAACATCAGTTAAACTACTGTTCTTGTAGTTCTTAAGAATAAGTTCTCCCACTGTTTGCATGGATACACTTGTATATAGGATTTTTCTATATTTTATATTTGCAAATCTCCTTTTGTACTTTTAAAAATGTCTGTTTTTGTGAATTTACTGACAGGATTGCTGCTTCATTTAGTTGCATACTGTGCAATTACAATAAAGGAATCCTATAACTGAGCACTTTATGAGGAAGACCATTCTAACACTGGGTAGGACCTTCCTTTGCTCTAAAAACAGCCTTCATTATTGGCGTTATTGATTCACAAGATGCTCCCAAAGGTCTTCTATTGGTTTTAAATCTGATAACTAGAGAGGAAAATTGTCCACCGAACCCATTTTCATGCTCATGGGAGCACTTTGAGATGTTTTCTTCATGTCATAGTGCTGTAAGGAGTGATTAAAAGATGGTAAGGGATGCAAAAAACAAAATACTCAAACCACTCTTGATTATTAAAGTGCCCAAAGCGTGCCAAGAATTATCCCCCACAGCATGACACCACCACTATCAGCCTGGACTGTTGACACAAAGCAGGTTTGGGTCCACAGATTCAAGCTGTTGGCACCAAATTGTGGCCCTACCATCTGCAGCCTCAGTGGATCAAGATTCATCAGGACCAGGCTACGTTTTTCTGCCCGTCTTCAGCTGTCCGACGCAGCATCACATTTCTGTTCTTGGCTGACAGGAGCCGAGCCCAGCATGGTCTTCTGCTGTTCGGCATGCTGCGCGTTCCTAGATGCTTCTCCGGTTGTAAAAAAGAGTGTCAGTCTAAGTTAACGCAGCCTTTCTGTCAGCTCCAACCGGTGCTTTTTTTTTTTTCTTCGCACCATTCTCAGTAAGCTCTAGAGACTGCTGTGGTGAAAATCTCAGGAGATTAACAGTTTCAGAAATACTTAAAACAACCTTTCGGGCGCCAAGTCACGGTCACTGAGATCACATTTTCCTTCATTCTGATGCTTCATATGAACATTAACAATTCTCCTGCCCTGCATGTTAAGTACAAATTTGAGGTATTTACATTTTCAGCTACTTCTCCACTACATTTACATAATTAGATGTTGAATTTTACACACATATTTAGCGTATCTTTAGGTAAAAGATCCCAGTACTTCTTCCACCACTGTAAAAATGACCTGACCTGAAAATTTGAATAAAAATGAAGTTGCAGAACAACAAAAACACAATAAGACAAGAGAGAAGAGGCAGGGACTGAGCTGATCTTCAGATGAGACGGTGAAGAGCATCTGACATCACACCAGGGCCCACACATATAAATACTGTATGAGACGGTATTTAAGCCATGTGAGCAGCAGCCATGTTCCAGATGGGGTTGTCTCCATCGAGCTCACTCTCTGTCGCGCACACACACGCCTGTTGAAAACTGCGAACGAAAAAAAAAACTATCTTTACATGTCCGCCTCTTCTCCGAGAGAGATGACGGCGCTCTCTACTCTATAATTGGTTTCATATATGATGCCCATCCATCTGTTGGTTGATTGGCAAATTGGCTGTTTCAGTAACACGATAGACAGTATGGAGGAAAAAAGACTTGAAGCATCTTTTTTACCTATCATCCCCATAAAATTTATTAACTTAGACATCTTTTTTTTTCTCCAAAGAAGACAGACATTAGAATTGTTATCATTGGTTTGACGTCCTGACAGCGGTGAATTCTCATCTAAAAAGAGTCCCAAGAGGTGGCGTAGCGAGGGCAGATGGAGACTGTGAATGTTGAGTTGATTAGAGCAGCGACACTGTGGTCCCGGGTTTGTGTTGGTCACTTTTTGTTCGGCTGGGCGGCGATGTAAAGAGCCACCAGGCAGTAGACGACCCCTCCTACAGTGAGAGCCATGGTGGTGCGGTACAGTAGCTTGTCGGGAACTCCGCGCTTCAAATGAATGGGGACGCCGTCTGACGTCTGAGAGGAAAGGAAACGGGAGGGAACCAGTGGGAAGTGAGGGCGGGAGCAAGAAAAAAAGAAGAAAAAAATTTAATTTGAGTTCAGGAAGTTCTGGAAAAACATACAGAATGCAAAGTGTTCTCAGGAATTGGATTTGAATTGCTGCATGATTTGATATCGCTGGTTTAGGAACCATTATTGCAACTGACAAATCAATTTGTTGTAATGTTGTTTGCTTAGAGGAAAAGAAAAGAGCAAAAATAGAGATGGATACGGCTGCCAACATGCGCACATGGGAGAAGTTTGCTTTCAGGGCTTTCCACCTGCCAGAAATCCTTTCTAACACATTGCTAACTTTGCAAATGGGTCTACTTTAACCCAAACCATGATCTTTTCCTCAAACTAATATAGTAGTTTTGGTGCCTAAACTGAACCGCAGTGGGACTGAAGACTGAGAATAATTTAAAACATGTAAATAATAAATGAGCTAACTCGAAAAATTGATAAATCAGTGAATTTAAAGTTTTCTACAGGACACAAATCCCACTCTCCAAGGTGAAAGCCTCGTGTTTGACACATTTATTCACCTCAACCTCCTCCATACATGGACTTTTTTGTTTTTTTACACTACCTCACTTGACTTCTTCAAACCGTTCTGCCAGAGAGCCCTGAAGACAAACTTCTCCAAGTTGCGCATCGGTATTTTTGCTGTGTTTTTACTCAAGCACACAAAAACATAACTGGTCAGTTGCAATGATGGTCACGGAGTTACATTAATTATGATGCTGCAGGAACAACACCAACAGAGCGATATCAGATACACCATTTTCTAGCAACTCCTTAGATAGCCCTTTTCCTCTTTTGTAACACACCAAGGTTCTCAACAAGTTTAAAAAGTTTTTCTGAAGAGTTGTTGTAGAAATTCAACGTTGGCTTCCAAATTAACATTTCTGGAATGAAAAGCTGCCCCTGACAACTAACATGACATCTTAATTAAATAAAAAAGTATTTTTCTCCCATGTGTAATTTGTCCTGGGAGCTGATTATTTTTTGTTCAAGTGTCTCGCTGGAACACCTTCTCTTTGAAAAGAAGTTTTTGTAATTAGGAAATCGCAACAGTCAATACTGCAATTTCCATTTATTTGAGTGATTGTTCTGCCCAACGTCAGCCTCTCTTATTCTCTCCTCATTCTTTCTGTTACGTCCTCCTGAGTGGTGAGTACCGCTGGGGCTCGGGGTGCGGGGGTGGCAGGAGTCAATTTAGAACAGAGAGTTAAATAACTATCAGTCATCGCCTAATGCTAATAAATCTTCACTGTTTTGACTGAAATAGCTAGCAGGTCGTGAACGCTCATTCTGAATACTTTTTTAAATGAACAGAAAATGACTCAGAGGAAATTAAGAGAAAAGAAAAATTGTCATTGAAACTAGGGATCGACCCACGTGGGGTTTTTTTGTGTTTTTTTTTTTTTTTTTACCAATGCCAATATTGGTAATCAAGAAAGACTTTTAATCTACAGTGGCATGCAAACGTTTGGGCACCCCTGGTCAAAATTTCTGTTTTTGTGAACAATTAAACAATTAGAAGATGAAATGTTCTTTAAAAGGCATAAAGTTAAACATGAAACACTCTCCAATATTTGTCTGTAACTTCATGCCTTTTGGAAATCATTTCATCTTCTACTTGTTTAATTGTTTACAAAAACAGAAATTTTGACCAGGGGTTCCCAAACTTTTGTATGCCACTCTATATTCAGAACGAATACAGATTAAATGTTATATATTAACAGCATGTGACAGCAGGAAACCTGTCACTGATAACTAGGTTTCTGCATTAATAAAGATTACTATAACTACATGTACACAATAGCAATAGTAGTGATGACACAAAAACATCACGTGATGCTACAAAGCTCTCATTTGTTTACTGTAAGATCGATTGAGATTGAAAAGTTTGTCTACTGCAGTTACGCCCTCTGTTCTTTTTCACTGTTCTATCACTTTAATTGCCCAATAAGGCCCGTGTTTTTAAGCATTCTTAATATTTTCTTGCAACAGTTTAGAAGTCATCTGTGGCTACCTTCTAACTTAGCATGCTAGCCGTTAGCATAGCCTTTGCCACTGCAGCGATGGCTTGTGCATCTTGTTCAGCATTTGCAAGTTGTGTTTCTGTTAAAGAGACATGTCTATCAGTTAGAACAGATGACTAAAATAAAGCTTACTTTAGAAAGACGTTAGGAGTACTCCAGCTAGCATTAGCAACAGGACTAACGGCAGACCTCTTAGCGATAGCCTTGGTCTAGCAATAGCAATTTCTCCAGTGAGTGAATACTTGGGCATTTTTTAGTGGCCGTGCTTGTGAGAAATTGTAGCGTTTATCATGGCTTCAGCAGCATCTGCTACCTCACCTTCAAATTCAGCTCTGCTCTGCAAAAGTGCTCGTCTGTCCCTGTCTGTAAACAATAGTTTTCAGTGTTGACTGGCTTTTACTCATGATGCGTAACAGCCAATCACATAGTGCTGTGGGTGGGACATCACTGTAGGCATCAGAGTGACAACAGAAAGATTTAATTTACTTAATCAGTTAATACAAATACCAATACTGATAACCATAAAAATGCAAAATATTTGTCAGGCCGATAATCGGTCTAGCTCTAGTTAATACAGGTGTCTTTTTCAGTTCTTCATTACCTGGAAAAGCTTCTGCAGGTCAGGAACCTTGTTTGATCCCATGTATTCCGCTGTGGCTGCGCCCTCTGACACCACCTTTGTGGGTGTTGCAAAGATCATGGTTGGGGACTCTGCTGGCAAACCTGGCTTCAGCCCCTGAACGAAAACAACCAACAATTCTGTGTCAGTAAGATACATGCACCAAAAGTTCCTTTACAGCAGGAGTGTCAAATCCTGGTCCTTGACCATGATCAGGATCGTTATCAGGCTTCTGCAGAGCTTGATGATGAGCTGATCACTTGAATCAGGTGTGTTGGAAGAGGGAGACATCTAAAACATGCAGGATAGTGGCCCTCGAGGACCAGGATTTGACACCCCTGCTTTACAGAGTTATTACAGTGCCTCTAAAAAGTGTTCACCTTCCTCTGATTTCTTCATGTTCTGCTGCTTTGGAAAACCTACAGTTACAATCCACAGTGAACATGACTAGGATTTTTTTTCCCCACAAACTTCATTTTTACATCTTCAATCTTACATAACCCGCTCTACTTCCCCGCCCACCCATTTCAGCCCTGTGGGTAGAAGACCTTGACTTCGACAAAAACAAAAAGAACAGAAAGTAGAACAACAGATAAATAAATAGATTCAAAGGAAAACATCAGGGAGGGAAGGGAATCCGAGGCAATCAGCCAACCTCGGCATCGTGAGGCACCGGAGTCAAGAATTTTATGTGAGAAAGTACTATTTAGTGTTAGATTCTGTAGTTTGGCGCCTTCTCGATGTAACCTTCAAATATAAGGGGTGAAGTATGCTTCCATTTGAGAAAAATAAGACGCCTTGGTGGAGAAGTAGTGAGAGCCGAGACCTTTTGCAATGGTGAAATTACTGTCGTGGGGAGAAAGTCCACGGCATGTGAAAGAGATTGTACGGCCAAACAGCTGGATTTATACTAATAATACTCAGATCATTCCACAGTAATAGGAAACGGAAAAGAGTTTCTCCACATGAATTCTGTGGGCACTCTGCTGAACTCAACGCTGCTGTTGATTACATGAGTGCTTGATTGCTCTCGTCTCGCAAGTTACGGCTCCACTCGTGGGACCGAACAAGTGCCCGTTTATTAAAAACCATTCAAGAGCACCTCAAGTTGCAGTTCTGCGTTACAAATTTCAGTGTATTAACATCAAGGCCTATTGTTGTGAAAAGCAGTTCAATCTTCAGTTGCATCTTTACGTGGTAACATTTGGTTGGGCTCCTTATCTAAAGCAGCCACACTTGTTATGCACAAACTATCCCATAAAAAGGAAGCCTAAGAATGAGATCGGCCTTTATTTAAAGCTCCTTTCACTTTCTGCATGGTTATTTCCCAACCAGAACCGTAAATCCTTCAATCCATTGGATCCTTTGCTATTTAGATGTAAGGAAATTATCCCTACATTTCTCAATGGTGTTCCGTTTTTCCAGCAAGTGCGTACTGTAAGCTAAAATGAAAAAAATCCAGAAGCACACTTTGGTGTTAATGAAGTCCTCCCTGATGTCCTCACACTTGGAGGAAGCTTCTCACCCACCTTGCTTTTGAAAGTTACTGGGAGACCCATTACCTTGTTAGAGCATGTGGAGGCAGAGAGTGTGGGAGCGGGCAAATTAAATCTGACATATGAAAAAGCAGAGGCACTGAAAGCAGATTATTTTTACTTGCCATTTAAGAGAGGCCTTTACTAAATGTGTGCGCAGTAGGGGCTCATTCTATACCAGAAATACACTGTGGACATGATTACTGTAGGTTCTCTTGCACAATTTGTTATCACAGAAGGACGTGTCCAGCACTGGGCAAAATGATGAGGAAGAATAAGCTTTATGCAACAAAAAAGGAACAAAACTCTGCCTTCAGGTGTCCGGGGCTGCCCTCAACGTCACCCGAACACATGCAGATTAGGCAAACTCTAGATTGCCTGAACACATGCAACTGTTGTCATTCTGTCTGTATGTTTGTTGACAGAACGCCAGCCTTTTATATCGATCTGTCATCTGTGAGGCAGTAAAAGGCGGCTCCGAAAGGGCAGATGGAGTCGAGGTCACGTGACCAGCTTCCGAAGTGAAAATTGCGCAGTTGGTGGAAAAGGCTGCGGTTGCCATGAAATTATAACCCCTGCTGTAAAAAGAAATTGCATCAACGGTTTTATTACATTCTATGAGGGGTCAGCAATAATGTTTGGACACTGGTTGCCTGTGTTCTACGTGAAAGGTGGAAAGACGAGCCTTCATGTCCAATAGGTTTTCCCAATTTTTTTAATTCATTATGGAATAACACCAATTAATAAAACTGGAAATAACACATTTACACAAGAGCTTCTGAAATTAGCCTAAAATAGATAAAGCAGGGGAAAACAGCTAAGCTAATGTGATCACAGCATTTCAGCATGATATAATATTAGATATAATATGTCTGTAGCTAATATTATGTAGTTATCTTGTATATAAGTGAAGCAATATGTGATTTAATTCTTTAAAGTCAAGCTTCAGTTCAATATTGACTGTGCGATAGATTTACCATGAGCATTACCACATGAAGTATCATCAAAAGCGTGACCGTCGCACAAGGAGAACGGCATGAATTTAGGAAACAATTGACACAACATGTCTGTGAATGTTCTCATTCATCCAGGTCACAGTCATTCTGGGGAATTCAATCGAAGGCAACTAAACTCAGTAATGTGTCTGTGAAGACGCTTCGCCTCTCATCCGAGTGGCTTCATCACTTCATGTGTGTCAAGACTAGACTGGGCTAGTCTGACTCGCTGGTGGGGAAACCCAGGTATTTAACCTCTGTGGAGGTGTTTGCAGACCAGTGGTGACTAGCGGTGGTTAGTGCTCCAAAGGTGTGACTCAGATGGTGCTCCATGATGTAACGACAGTTGTTGGGGTCGTCAGAGTCGTTAGGAGTCACATGAAGCCAATGAAAGAGGGGTTAAGGATTCCATCTATGTAAAAGTGGAAAAACCATCCCTCAACAGGGGAGGAGGTCTGCGACACCACCTATCTCCGATTTACAATGCCAGCCTTTCGTCTCTACGAAAGGCTGGCATTGATTCAACAACTTAACCTTTAAGAACCATAGTCGCTCACAAATGGCCGAGTGTGACTCGAACAACTCTGACGAGGGTTGCTCTTGATTGGCCTCAAACCTGAAACTATTGCTTCAATAGTGTTAATGGCTCCTGAAGAGTATAAAAATCTGGAACTCCCAACCAGTCAGTTTAGAACTGATGAAGCCTCTTGGATGAGAGGTGAAACGTCTTCGACAAACTCAAGCAAGTCCAGATGCTACGACTGAAACTACGAGGATAACCATGACCTGGATGACTGAGAACCTTCACAGACATGCCTTTGGGCTCTTTTTATTATGCCGAGTCTTTCTATAAGAGACTGAGCGAGCATTCGTGGGAAACTAATGCACCTTAATTCTGCAAATAAAGCAAGAATATTTTCAGGTATGGTGAGAAAAAAAAAGTCTTTCTCAGTGTGGGGTCCAGAACAAGATGGCTTTCAACTTCATAAGTACACACTTGTTGATATATATTTTTTCACACAGATATGATAATGGATGAATTAAGAAGGTTAGCGGTGCCCACTGAGACTAAATGTACAGGACCTAGATGAGCTTTTTCTCATTACAATTAAGGGGTTTGATTTAGGATGCTTTAGGAAACAGCCAATTTCATTTAGGATCTGGTTCCAAGTTGGTAGAATACATGGATTTATCTGAAGTCCTGCAGCCTAAGCTGTCAGATTGTCTTTTCAGTCATCTGTGCTGGATAGATCCCTATTTTCTAACACGACTCACGTGGAGAAAAAAAAACAGTGGTGACACGTGCTAACTCAGAAGCACATTTGTTAACAAGGCTTACTCGGTGACTTGTTAGGGTAGACCCCCGGCAATTAAAGGTGTGGATTTGCTTCAACAGAGTCAAGAAAACTGTGAAATGTCTCGAAAGATAAGCTAAGGGATTTGAAAAGATTTGAATGTGATAAAATGCTAATGAACTCCATGCTAACTATGCTTAGGAAAAAAAAATAATAATAATAATCTAACCTTTTTTGATCCCCTTGGGAAAATTCCTTCTCTGCATTTGACCCATCCTATTCAAAGTTAACCTTAACTATACATAGTAGGAGCAGTGGGCTGCCGCGGTGCAGCACCCGGTGAGCAGTCAGGGGTTAAGGGCCTTGCTCAAGGGCGGTTCCATCCTCTGACCTTCTGATCAGTAGCTTACCAGGGGCTTAACCTGTTACGCCACCACTGCCCCACCACTCTTATGTAAACGTATAACTTGTATACTGTGTGTTGTGCTATAAGACTGGAGATGCAATTGGCAGGTTATAATATCCATATGCTTTTAACAGTGGCCCGCTCTATTTACAGTTGATTAAAATTACTGCTGCGGACACAAATCTGTTTATGTCAATAAGATTAATTATTCTGTGTATGTCTTATTTATCTAGTAAGTTTATTAAGCCTAATTTCAGGATCATGCACTGTGTAGACAGCCATCCCCTCTTTACACTGAGAGGGAATGCTAGATGCTATGGTGAATTTACATGAGCCTTGTGTTTACATTGGTATCTATGGTAGATTTACTGTTTTTGTAAATATTACACAAAATATTTGATAACAATGAAAAAGAAAACTTCAGCTTTTGTCAGTAGTCCTTAATCTTTGTTGCAGGGGTAGATTTAAGCCATAAGACACTATTTGCTGCACTTTGTTAACATTTAGCATCTTAAAAAAATCAAGAGGTTTGCATGAAAACAACGCAGTGTGGATTTTTATTATAGTATATTATCTATCAACTATCTTTCAACACTCTGTGGTCTCTTAGGTCATCTGGTAGTCTGAGCCTGTAACAATAT
>OMNN01103276.1:3494-16570 GCA_900302755.1 Chromis chromis
AGTCTGAGCCCCAGGCTGTTTTCAGGGTAATTTTACTGCTTTTACTTTTAAGCTCTTATCCTGGTCATTATAAGGGTTAGACATGCATTCTGTCTTTTCTATTCAGACCTTCCATAATTTGATGTGAGGATACTTCCAGATATTTAATACAAGCCTTTATATCAAGGAAAAAAACTCTTACTATGAAATTGTTATTTTTTTTTTTTTACATGTATCTCCCCATAAAATGCTTTTCATAAGTGTGTAGGAGAGGTTTCCTGGAATCTGGCAATATCAGAACCATGATGGTGGGATGCTGTATGATTTAGAAATTTGGCAAAATATGTGCTTGGTGCTTAACAGAGACTCATTTTATTAACTAAAGATTTCACACACAGTAGCCTCGAGCAAAGGTGGCAAAGCAGGCAAATGTCTGACTACTGTTTGGTGCACAGAAAAACAACTAGTATCACCAGAAAGGATGAATTCTGTTTTTTGTTTTTTTTTTATATGTGGTCGGCCGGCCCTGCGATGGACTGGCGACCTGTCCAGGGTGTCCCCTGACTTCGCCCTAAGTCGGCTGGGATAGACTCCAGCCCCCCCGCAACCCTGCAGAGGAGTAAGCGGTGTATAGATAATGGATGGATGGATGGATGTGGTCGGCCTATGTGAAAATGTGTGAACAAATAAGAAAAGATATTACTTTATAGCAGTTTAATCTGTCTTCATAACGTGATTATACACATTTATGCAATTACAAGTTCACAAGGGGGCAGTGGTGGCCTAGTGGTTTGTGAAGCGAACTTGTAACTGGTGGGTCGCCGGTCCGAGCACCCAGACTGGCAAGAGGTTGAGGTGGGAAAGTGAGAGCAACCGCTTGTCCCAGACAGTCACCACCACTGTGGGCCCTTGAGCAAGGCCCTTAACCCCTGACTGCTCCCCGGGTGCTGCACCGTGGCAGCCCACTGCTCCTAGTATGTATAGTTAAGGTTAACTTTGAATAGGATGGGTCAATGCAGAGAAGGAATTTCCCCAAGGGGATCAATAAAGGTTAGATTATTATTATTATTAATAGTAAGCAATTGAAACAAGAATAATAGCTGCTGAGATAGACACGCAGCTCTATGTAGGTTGTAACTACGAATACATTTAATGGAAATTCATAATTAAGGAATGTGAATTTGGATGCAAAGTATGTCTGTCGGGCTACAAGTGTTACATTTTATAGACCTAATGTGCTAAAAGAAGAGTGAGTGTATTAATCAATACATCTCACTGCCTGCCTGCTCAGCATGGTACCAGTCATCAATAGTAAAGGTCCTACTGCCGTAGTAAAATACAGCTGCTCTTCCTCAGCTGTATCCCCTTTTCCCTTTTTTAAAGGTTTCTCTTTCCTTATCTGAATCCAGGTTCTGAGGATAGAGTGTGTTGTACAGATTGTAAAGGCCCACTGAGGCAAAATTGTGATGCTTGATTTCAGGCTGTGAAAATAAAACCGACTCGACTTGACTAGAGCTGTGACCAAAGCAGAACTTGTCCCTACAAGGCATTTCATCTCAGAGGAGACAGGAAACAGTTCTGACTCACCATTTGTGGTACTTGCAGTTGAGGAAGCCGTTGAATATGTCACTGAGGGAGCCGATGTGGTGGAGGTTGTCCAGGATGACCACAGTGGGGAGCTCTGTGTCCGTCTCCTCAGAGTTACACTGCTCTGCCAGGTTGGACAGGTACTGACGCAGATCCTGTGTAAAGAAAGTGGAAATGCAAAATTTTGAATGCCTAATTTGGAGCATAAAAGTCCTACAAGAAGTCATTTTGTTAAATAACAGTTAAAAAGAGCAACATGTTTTTTTAGCTCCCACAACCAATGTACTTTTTAAATGTCAGCTAAAAAATAACAGTCCTCAAAGTTTGGTAGAAAATCCGCATAATAGCAGTCAACGTTTGACATTTACTGCTTGTAAATCTGTCTGCACCACTCCTGTTTCTCCCTGTGGTCAAACTTTTACTATCAAAAAGTACAAATGAATAAAATTACCATGACTGTTTTTTAACATTATCAAAAACAGCTATTGGGGATGCATGTCACATTCAGGGGCTCATTATTTAAATGGCATACATTTTTCCTTTGATCAAAAAATGTCAGCTTGTGGAGTCGGCCTGTCAGAATCAAAGAGGAACGAACTGCAATTTTGCAACAGCATTCAGTAATCACACAGAGAGAAATCCAGGGTAGAGCAGGCTGAGAGGGCAATTATTGTACACACAGCGGAAGAAAACAACCAGGATGCAGAGGAACAATATATACATCTTTGAAGATTTGCTCATATTTGCATGTGATGTACAAAATCTAGTGTGGCTGAATGGTATAAATATGTTACAAAAGTACAGACAAAACTATCTGATATCAGGGCAGGAATGAACACTATACTGAATGGATTCTAAACTGCAGTGCGTGAATTTCTAAACATCAAAAGGAAACCTCTTTGTTCTTCCCACCTTGCTGGAATTCTGGTCCACGTTGAAGCTGGCCACGTTGTGCTCAGTCACCTCCTGCCCCATCTGATATATGATGTACTCGGCCAGCTTGGCAGCCATGAAGGATTTCCCGGTGCCGCTGGGACCTGAGAGGATGATCCGACGGTGCTCCATCAACAGGTTGAGATACCTCTGGATGATGGGCTTTGGGATGAGCGTATCAAACACGAGGCTGTCGATGCTGTTCTCCTTCACACCTATGATGAGGAATGAATGTAGATACATTTTATTTTAGACTGTAAAATGAGGTTAGCATGAACATTGATTTCTCTAGAGGCAAACAGTCTTCTTTAGAATCCAAGCCAGGCTTCTATATAATCCTGAAATAGAAGCTCCGTGCTGAGGTACCTTTCAGGTTGACCTTGATGACGTTGTTGTCGCCCACCAGGTAGCCGCAGGGCAGCAGCTCAGGCACTTCGGAGGCGTGGGAGCGAATCACCTCACCCATCCTGTAACAGACGATGCTGTCTGAGCTGAGGCCCAGGCTGGTCAGAGGATCCACCCGAAACACATACTCCTGCAGGGAGGGAGGACAGCGGACAATGAACAACAACACAACTACTGACCATGCTTAGATTTATAATGTCTCCAAGAGTATGTAAGAGTAGAGTGATATTGGTGTTGTTGAAATGTTAGGGGTTTTGAATTTGAGATCAAACCATGACAAGACTGGTGTAATGTTTATTATGCTACTGTGCACAAATAGTGTATACATATATATTTATATAGATATCCAAAGGTTATATATATACAAAACTCATAGTGCTGGAAGTAATTGAACCTAGTAAGTAATTGAGTAAGGAATTAAACCTAGGTGACATTTATTTGGCGTGAAACACATCAGTTATGCCTTTTTTGAACTGTGGTAGCCTTAGGTAATCTTAAGTTTAGCAATTAAGGGATGTATTAGCTACACTTATCTTTTACTTACTATTTCTTTAAGGTCCCTAAACCATCAGTGACAAGAAATGAAAGACATCTTGTTGATCTTGTTTTATGTTTCTGACATACTTTCACAATAAATCTGACACAACTGATGATAGTCTAATTAGAAAAAAACCTTTGTTCTTTGACCTTGTTTTTTTATTTTTTTTACTTGATATCCACTGAGCAGATCAATAAGCTGCTAATACAGCAACATTTTGACTCAAATAATTCAGCAGATATGCCTGTCACACATTCAGGGTACAAAATCTTCATTTTTTTATGTTGTTGTCTCTCAGAAAACTGTTTTATTTATTTATTTATTTTCTGAAACAGGAACACATGACAGATCGTCTTCACAGTGCAGGCAGAAACCAGACATTACCACATCAAAGGGGATCAGTGCAGAATATTCCATTTTTTATAAAGACACATAGTATATTATTTGCAAAAGTATCTGCTTAATAACAAGACAGCAGTTCCTCTTTATTATTAAATGTATTACAACGGCAAAATATCTAACCAGTGTGTGTTTCGTACCTGTACTAGTAACAACAATCAAACTACAATAACATGCTTGGATTTGTCATGGTCGACAATTGGATTTGAAACACACGAGTATTTTAGCACCATATATTGGCTGAATTTCATTTAGGTGACCCTGTTCCTGGGTTTTTGCGTTGAGCATACTGGCTGAAGGCTCCATCATGCTATGTGCAGCAACCCACGTACGATACCTACCACAGAGGTGTGTTTGCAGTGTAATAGTTTGTGTACTGCACATACTAGGGGGAACTGTCATTGTGCTGCAATGTAGTGCTTTGGAACATGTTGTTTTGTTGTGCAGCATGTGTGTGGGTGGGTGTTTTTGTTCGTTTTTGTGGTCTTTATAACTATGTTGTTAACCCTTTAAGTCCTAATGCGTCATCGGCGACATGTTTGGGCTAGCGCACTTTGGAATACTGTAAATATGTCACCGTTTGTGCTATCGGAAAAAAAAATCAAACGGTTTCTTAAAGCTGAGGTGTTGCGCTTTATAGCCAATATGGTGCCATTACGGTAATTTCATTCGTGCCCCCCCAGGAATCCGCTGGATGAAATTACCGTAAAATTACCGTAACTCTTATAATAGGCAGTAAATCGTAAATAACTGGCAGATATTGAAAGTTTCTTCTGAAGAATGGGAACCAGCACTCACAGGACATTTTCTTACCTTTTTGTAATCAAAATAAGAAAAAAAAAAACCAGGTGGACATTTTGAGGCTCAGGTCTTAAAGGGTTAAAAAGAAGTGATTGGGTTAGAGTTCCCACAAATCAAAGAGCCGATCATCAACAAGGAGCTCCATCAGCTAGCAGCGATTGACGTTTCAAATTGAAGCATGTGCTTGGTTCATTATGTAACTGGTATGGCTTATTAACAAACCTAAATGGCACAGATCCATCACTAAGGTTATTAGTAACACTTCTCCATCCCGCTATGACAGTGTCTGCAGTGGAATACCATCTGTTACATGCCCAAGTAAAATGCAGCAATGAGCAATAATCTGCTTACTTTGAAGAGGCGACGAATGACTCCATCCAGCACGTCCCACTTGGTTTTTCCACTCACACCTATAGACCCAATCAGGTACGCCCGGCTTTGTGTACCCTGAAGAGTAGTAATAACATGAGTCAGAACAAATAAAAGCAATAGTAGGGTGGTTTTTAGCTGGCGGCACAGTCATCCACAAACCTTGGTGGTATTTGGCCCGCTGCTGATGGTAACCACTATTCGCACACTCCTGCCTTCCTTGCGTAGATTGCCCTCGTAGCTGTCGTCCAGCAGAATGTCTGAAAACAAAACTTTGTGTTAGAAAAAGCAACTGACTTTAATCTGCCACCGCTTTGATTCATTATATACAAACTCTCACTCTGCCTGCCAGCGAATTATAGCTGGAAATGGACAAAGTAAAACATAGCTAATCGGTTTTCTTTCATGTGATAATTACTTTTACATTTAATCAATGCTCTCATCCAGAGTGAGTGCGCAGAATGGTAATGTAAAAAAAACGGAAATTAAACGCAGTGCACTCTAAAGAGGAGAGGCAAAGATCTTTTGGAGACAGAAGAATAAACAGAGATTAGAAATCATTCAATAAGAAGAAGTTCATTGGAGCTTTTTCGAGCTGAAGAATTGATGTTCAGCCATTAACAAAGGATGGGGAATCTGCTATTGTGATGGCAGCATGGGACTAAAAGACTAAATAACCAAGAAAAGCAGCATGAAATCATGTATTTTAACCACTGAGCTGAAATCAGACCTCCAATCACATTTGCTGATGTTTGGAACCAGCATCCGGAAAGCTTTTCAGTTCTACTTGTTGCAGCCAAACAAATACAGCACATGTTCTACGCAGCTGTGTGTCTTATTAGTTTCCAGCCACCTTTAACCTCTGAGAACAAGCCCCTTCCACACCATTAACTACTCCCCTTCTAAGTGTCTTCATTCCCTTTTCTCAGACTCCATTTCGGAGAGGGGTAGGGGGTACTTTGTATTCGGCTGGCTTCCCTTAGCTGAGGGCTCTGTGTTGGGGTGATAACGGCCCGTTGGCCCACTCGTCTTCCCACGCGCCACTGCTCTTGGCTCATCCCACCATCAATTAACGAGGGCCCGAGTCCTCGGAGGGGGCTGCGCCTTCTATGTTAATTACAGGACAAGTGAGAGGGACAAACTCTTGCACTTGTCAAATGGACCAGGTCTGGAGAGACGTTCAGCATGTTCATGTGTGTGTAAACTGTGTTTATGTAATAAGGTCCTGCTCTGTTGCGAACCCTCACAGAAGGGAGGGCAGCTATTTCATCATTTCATGCAGCTCCTCCGGATCATTCCTCTCTGCAAACACAATTCTCTCCCATTTATTGAGGCGAGTATGAAGAGAGCTAATCCAACTTGATGCTGCAGGAAAATACTTCTGCCCTGAGAGTTACTGCAGACTATAAACCGTCCTTCGGCTTAACTTAACAGAAGAACAAAGAGCTTACAATGCCATAGTTTGAGGTTTATCTCTCAAAGGTTGAATACACCTTTTTGAAAGGAATAAAACAAATTGTCTTTTAAAAAAAACAACTAATTATTTAGCTTAATGTTGGGTTGAAAACACAGCCCTGAATGGCCGATGAAAGCCTGTTTGTCAAGACATAAAGTTCATTTTATTCACTTCCACCACTCTCACACTTTGAGCAAAGTGCTGGGTGTAACGCTGATACACAAAGACACTTCAGATTGACGTGCTGCAGACACCAGCGTCGACACTGAACTGACCTGACATGATGGTGTCTGTGATGTTGAGGTTGTTGAGGGATAACCCCAAGGATTGACGTGAGGAGGACGAGGAGGTGCTGGAGGTCTCGGAGGGCGGCCGGGCTGTCTTTACCGGCGTGGCTGTTGGTGTGGCGTTACCGCTGGACTTGAGACGATCGTTTTCCGCTTTCAGGATCTCAATCTCATTCTGTGTAATAAGAAAGTAATGAAAATGAGAGTAAATCTAATAGAAACTGCATTTAAGGACACTAAGTAATAGGCTGCTTCAACAGCAGATGGTCATTTTGCTGCATTCAGGCTGCCCACTGTTGTTATTCTGAATCAGCATCAATGGAATTATTGGCTGTAAGCAGCTTTTTGATCTTCAAGGCTCTCTTTGTACTGAAGATTAAGTCTCAGATAAGGAGTCTAACATGATCCCCATATCTGAGGGGAGACTATAGGCTTCTAAAAAATGAGGCAATCCACATCCACAAAGATCCACTTGACTGAGACGTTCACGACGAATATGAGCTCCTTTTAAAACCCGAAATGACGCAGCATCTCTGAGCATTAGGCTTTGAAATGTCTGTCTTTTCATTACACTGCATCAATGGTGCAGAAATAAATAAATAACTCGAAGGCATTTATTTGCAAGGAGAAACTTTACTTTGTGTTTTTTTTTTTTATTCAGCGCCATGAAAAATTAAACAATTTCCTTGTCCCTTTATGAAACGTGTTCACCTTGACGGGTTCTTCAATGACTCCGATGTTATTAAGTACCTGTGTTGTGATGGCTGGAAGTCTAGTTTAGCACGATCCTTTTTTATACCCTTCTTTTTCCAATTCCTTACATCTATTAGTGTTCAGAAAGTTTCCAAACTTTAAGACTTAAAGGAATAGTTTGACATTTTTGAGAAATATGCTTATCTGCTTTCTTGCAGAGAGTTAGATTAGAAGACAGAGACTGCTATCAAGTATGAATATTAATAGGGGGTTTCCACTGCGGATGGTGAAGTCTGTGAAGAGCGATGCTGGCAGAGTGTTTCTCCACTGCACCCACAGCAAGGCAAACTTGTTTACCTTGATGAAGGTGCGCTGAGAGTGTGCTAGTTGCAAACCACAGGCAGCTTATCCCCTACAGCCATTTTCAGCCTACCGTGGCTGCTTCTGTTTGCACTCTTCCCCCCCTGCAATGTTTAAAAACTCATATGCTGATCAAGAATATGTTTTTAACAGCAGGTTGTTTTGGTTTGCATCCTAAGGCAGTTAACAAAACTCTGATATGTTTGAAAGCAATCAGTAAACAGTAAAATGAGGCCCATATCTGAAAGTACAGACAAACACAGAGGAGTGGAACTAAACTCCAAGCATAGAGATTCAGCTAGAAACTATAATAGTGCTAAGAGATAAAAACAGGAAGCAACTTTCAGGCAATTTGTCTACCTCCTAACAGATAAATGACATACAGTTTTTTACCATTCAGACAGGACACTGGTATCAATCCTTGTATTCAACTCTTGGCATGACTGCAGATAAGCTTATTTCCCACAATGTCAAACTGTAAGTTAAACTGACGTCAATAGCTAATGTGTGAGACTGCTAGGTGAACAGATATGCTATGAGAGGCTCTGTGTGAGTGTTTGTCAGTTTGCCTTGAGGCCTCCTTGTGCCCCGCTGGTGCCCTGTCGGCCCTTCACTAACCCACTGAATGCATTGTTAACTCCCTAACTGGTAGCTGTCATGCTCCAGTGCCTTAAGGGAGAAACACACCACTTTAGCACAAATAAATTGGACAGACAGAGTTGAAGTTTTGCCTGTCTGAGCCTTCACCGAAAAATAATGCAGCACAACGTCTCTATGAGAGGCCTGTATTTGGGCGTCTGTGGAAAATTGATAGTTTGATGTATCTCAAGAATTTGTCATGAGAGATTTTTTATACATTTTCTCTCTCAAATCCAGAATGAAAGTTAATTTTGAATTTAATAATGAGATTTGTGTTTTCCATCATTACGATGACTTGGTAAATGGACAAATGTCCACGCTGCTGCAGTTTGACCTATGTCAAACATAAATAAACACGCACAGGTCGGTGGTGACCCGGGTGTAGTCTGTGAGTTTAATCTCACCTGCATGCGATTCATGGCCTCTCGGATCTGATCCAGGTGGTGGGCAGAGCTAAGCGCCTCCAGGCGGATGTCTGTCAACTTGAGCTCTTTCTCCCTTAGCTCGTTCTTCAGCTGGAGGATGATTTCGGCCTCGGCCTCGGTGCATTCGCACAGCCTGCAACCGGGATTACACACAGGGAGGAGGAGGGGTCACCTTCAGGGTTAAACCAGACACACACACATACACTCCGGAGAGCACACACTTAAAGGAAACAAGAAAGCTGCAGTTCAGAGGGAAGCTGGAGTCAGTGGTGAAGACTGTATAGGCAGGTATCACGGAGGTGGATGGGGAAGAGGGGCATTTGGTGCAGCGAATCGCTCCCATTGATGGCACTTCTTCAGCCAAGCAATATTATAGGGAAAAGATATATTAAAGTTGCAGTTCCCACAATGCACAGCTGTTCACATTTTGTAGGTTGGTATTCAAGAGTTTGTGCATCCACAAAATATGCAGATTTTTCTGTTCTATTATTCTGAATGTCTATGATGTGATGAATTACTGTCTCAGTTTGACAGGAATAATGAAAAAGCTGTAAACTGAAAACCTTATTTACTGCAGGCTTTACAGTAGCTGCTGTGCCGTGGTGTCATCATAATGACAAAGACTCAGTTATTTTTATGATCAGATTACTAGATAATTTTAAAAAAATGAACTTGAGTTAGATGCAATCCTACTTTTGCTAAAGTCAAAAACACAGCACACTTTCATGGTTTGTCATTTGAAATTCAAAAACCTCCACATGCTCTGCTTCCGAAAAAATATGTCAGACATTTTAAATTGAAATTATGTCCCCAGCTGCCCAGCAGATGTGCACAGTACTTGCATGCTGACGAAATGGCCACATGTTGGCTGTTTTTCAGTGACATACAGCCAATTTGTTCTGGCACGAGAAACCCCCTGCAAAATAACTGAAGACTAACAGATGACACGTTTCCACTCCGTATTCAACTTACTGCTTCTACTCGTCCCTATTTGTTAGATCTGATATGTCGGTCAGAAATTTTACAGCACTAAGATGCAGAAGAAAGTCACACCAACACAAACCACTGCACACACACTCCCGGGGAGCATGCCATTCAGTGCCTGTTACCGAGATCTGTGCTTGTAGACCACGTGACCGTTTTGCTTTTTCTTTGGCGTCCAAATGGGAGAGGACTTGCTATCGCAAATGCACTTGCTACAGCAGGTGGAGCAACATTAAAGAGAAGGATGTACAGAGTGGTTGGAGGAAAGAGAAAAAGGAAAAGTAAGGTGAGGACTTAAGAACATTTTGTTAAAAAAAAAAAAAATGAAAACAATTGAATAAAGAAGAAAAACAAAAGAGGGGACTGTATGCTTTTATTAGCATCCACTGTATGCACAGGGGGAGAGGAATGTACAGCTGTGTGTGAATGGATGCATGTGTATCGATATTTGTGGTAGGCAGTGCATGTAAGAACTCACTCTGTGGTGGAGGGTGAAGAGCGCAGCGTGGCAATGCTGCCTTGCCTGTTGTCATGCTGCAGTTTGGGCGAGGACGGCAGAGAGTCAGTCATCTCCTCCATCTCGTCATGAGCCGACTGGGATTTGGTTTTCTTCTTGCTGAACGCCTGCTTGAAGGAGCTGCGCAACTGCAACACACACAACACACAGGGGCAAAGACGAAGTCAGTATTACCCCCGCCGACCTCCTCCATCATATCATGTCAGTTCTTTAGACATCATTCCTGGAGACATCACATCTTGTCAGATCAGGAAGTCACTCCGTGCTGTTTCCAAGCAATGGCCACTGTCTGGCGTAGGTAAAGAAGTAAAAAGCAAGGCCGTTAAGTATAGATGAGGATGAGCGAGAGAGAGAGGGGGGACCAGGCTTTTTAATGACCCTAAAAATTAGGGATGAACAAGCAATTTAAATGAACAAGGATGGAGGAAAAGGAGGAGGAGGCATGAGGGGGAAGGGGAGGGTTGCTGTATCCATGCCGACGTTCCAAGAAAGGGGAAAAAGAGGTTGCTTTGAAAGTGGAAGAAGAAGAAGGCGGAACAAGAAAGGGAAAGAGGTGGAGATGCGGAACAACCACTGCACACATACAGAAGACACTCTGGAAACCACTGACCTGAGCTGGGATGGAATCAGCCACCTGAAGATGCAGAACACACCCAACGTTAAGCCACTCAAACACACACTCCTGCTCACTTCACAGCCAACTACAGGAGACTTGGTTCATTAAAGCTAAATGCAGTGTCACTGATTCACTTTGTTCTGAGGAAATGCAGTTTCTGCAAGTAAAATGATGATCATGATGACTGCTTTTACAATTAAGTTCAGTCAGTTGGAGGGAGAGCATTTCAGCAAAGCATGATCAATTTGGTAGTAGTGTCGGATTATGACTGGAATTTGGATAAATACATTCACCTAAATTAGAGAAAAGTTCTGATTAGGATCATCTCATATCAACAAATGGTAACAGTACAAAGCATGATGCAGCATGAAATCAACATGAGGAAGAACATAGCCATAGAAAATACAGAAATACAAAACAATCATTCAGTGAAAATAATAAGAAGTGAAACACTGCCATCAACTAATAACATCCATCCATGACTATTTATGTAATATTAGTGTTAAAGGCTGAGGATACCATGTAGTAATAAGAAGACTGAGGCCAATGTTATACTTTCTGCATCTACTACTCATCTGTGGTGTTTGCGGCCGTCTGTGTGCGTCCACAAGGGAGAATAATCAAGACTTAAGAGTCTAAACTCAACAGTTCTTAGATTAGTTAGTTAGTTTGCTCAGCTTTCCAAATTGCATTGAACGTGAACTTTAGTAGGAGGATGACAGGATTAGGTTTGGAGTTATTTGGTCAAAAATAAAATGGACAGATCCAAATTTTGACCAAATGATAGCCTAGATTAAAAGTTTATGGATCATTAAAGTCAATAGGGTACATCCTCTGAGAACCCTGATAATGTAAACATGCTGAGACCTTCACCTGATAAGAGAAACTTATCAGTAGTTGTTTCAATCTGAATCAAAGTGGGTGTCCAACAACTAATGTGGCTAAAATGTGTTTAAGCAGGCATGAAAATCACACTCATTATCTCAGGTACAGTCTGTGTTTGTATTCATGCACTATAATAAATTAAAAAGCAGCCAATTCTAACAGTAGTTTACTGTTTTTCCAAAATACTAAATAAAGTAAAATCTGGTGCTTTTTTTGAGCCAAAAACAAGAAAGATCATGAACAGCAGGCTATTGTAAAAACTGACTGTGTGAAGTGAACTAAAAGTTTCATAAAGCACTGCTTAGACTAACAACTTGATTTACACAGATAAGAATGTTTATTGCTAACTTTATACTAAAGCCCTGAATTATGTCATTTTTTTATGAAGCTGATTTTTTCTTTGGTTTCTTGCTGCCTTTAATGTTCTGTGTTGTTCCCAATCCATCAAAATGTAACTTGCCTTATCCTTTATCCTTCATTGTTCTAGATGTTTTAGTGCTATATGCATGTCTAAATGTTAAACAGAGTTAGTAGATCTCAATTCTGGATCACAAAGACTGAAAACATATTGTTATTTGTGGTATATGTTTACCATTCACAGTTTATAGTACAATTTAAAAGAAGAAAATGTTGTCATTTACAGGTAACTACATCCATCCTTCCATTATCTATACACCACTTAATCCTCTGTAGGGTCGCGGGGGGGCTGGAGTCTATCCCAGCCAACTCGAGCAAAGGCAGGGGACACCCTGGACAGGTCGCCAGTCTATCACAGGGCTACACATAGAGACAGACAACCAAGCACACACTCATTCACATTCACAATTTAGAATAATCAATTAACCTCAGCATGTTTTTGGACTGTGGGAGGAAGCTGGAGAACCTGGTGAGAACCCACACTGCACAGGGAGAACATGCAAACTCCACACAGAAAGATCCCAGGCTCCCTAACCGGGACGTGAACCTGGGATCTTCTAGCTGTGAGGCGACAGTGCTAATCAACCGAGCCACCGTGTAGCCTTGGAATCAACATGTACAAGATTTTTCCAAGTGCCCCCAGGTGTTACCAATATTGGAAAAAACGGGGCTCTACATACAATAGATATCTTACTCCTTACATTTTAACATTTACATTTTGTTTCCATGTTTTTTGCCTATCTGCTTTACACACAGCCTGCAATTCATCCCAGTTCAGATGAAATG